>CM062817.1:588975443-589224980 GCA_031772625.1 Pinus tabuliformis | reverse complement strand
GTATCCAAACAAATTATGCTTTTGTCTGTATGTCAAAAACATATCCGCAAAAAAACTGTATAAATCCTTCTCGGAAATGTATGCTTGTATGTCAAACCCTTCTGGTTCAGTCTTCAACACAAAATATATTTCTCCGAGGGAAATTTTCCTGGGGTTCAGGTGCCAGTCTCTCTAGTTCAACCTCAGTTACCTGTGTAGTACCAGTTATTGGGAGGGTCTTCCCATGGACAAAGAACCATTCCTTTGATCCTTGCCATGATAGTAGTGCTGTCCCCTCCATCTCCAGAATTCTCCCATCTCTCTCAAATGGACTTTTAGGAAAACCTTTAACCCATTGACACATGTTCACTTTGATCCACGTTCTTTTTCCATGTGTAATCATAAAGCTTAAGAATATTAATAAGAAGAGAGATATCCAATTCTTCTGGCGTATCCAAAAGATAAGCATTTATCAAAATTCAACAGTGACCAATCTAATTCTTTTTTAATTTGTTATATTGGCTTTTGGGGAAACTGATTTTTATGCACCATAACCATAACACTATTTGATAATGTTCTTCTCTTTTCTTCATGCCAGCTCTATCCTTGTAGACTTCATCACGCTGTCCAATATTTTCCTTAATATGCATAAAGAAGTCGATCATCCCTTCCATGGATTGCTCGGCTTCAACAGATTTATGAACATATAAAGGTGTCTGTCTTAATTCTATCACTTTTATGGAGAATATCAATACACTATCTTGTAAGCTGAACAAGTAATGGTACAATTCACAGAATTGTTAAGAGGAACCTCAGTTTGAGGTACATCAAGTTCCATTGTCTTTTTTGATCATGTACTAAAAAATGCAGTAAATTCCAGAGTCCAGTTAACTGCTCTGATCTGTCCATCAGTTTGAGGATGATAAGTAGAACTAAATTGAAGCTGTGTCCCTGACATCTCCATAGTGTTCGTCAAAAATGGCATAGGAATTAGGTGTCTCTATGAGAGAGAGACAGAGGCAATCCTTGTAATCAAACCAGTGGTTAGAAGAAAAGACTTGCAATGTGTGATGCATCTGCATGCTTGTTTCAATCTTTGGAATGCACCATTTTAGAAAAGCGTTCAAAAACAAAGTGTAGGTTATTGCCCCATTGAGTTTGCAGTGCATCCGACTCTGAGTCCATAATTATTTGTTGCCACAATGTCTTTGGTACTGGTAAGGGTGAGTATTTGCCAATATTTGGTGCTTTCCCTGGGAAACTTGACAAATGTGACATGGATCCACATACCAAGCCACCTTTTTAGCCAGGTGTCGCCAATAATTATGTTCTTCCAACAGTTTGAGGCTTTTATCTGTCCGAAATTGTTCTTTCAAGTGCCATAAGTTGCTCTAAAGTCTAGATCATCCTCATAAGCATCTTTCAGGCTCTCAGAAACCTCCGCCTCATTGGTCATCATTATCAGCAATGTTCTTTGTTGGCTCAGTGGATCTGCAATCAAATTTAATTTACCTCCGTTGTGCTTGATTACAAAATTGAAACTTCGAAAATAATTTAGCTATTTTTTTAGTTTTTCAATACCGGATCTGATTTAATATTCTTAGCAATTTATTTATACCCAGAAATTATATTCACCCAAGCAATTTATTTTTTTCTGAAAACTGCTGAACAAAAAATACACTCGCATTTAACTTAAATAACTTGCAGTGGAAATTTTATAGAAAATCAGTCACAAAACGCAGCAGAAATTTGCGCAACAAATTCTCTTTCACTTTTTTGTTACTCAGGAAAAATAGGGCTCTCCTAACAGGGAAAATGACCCTCACAGAATACACAGAAAATACAGCACAATATAACCTAGATTTTCAGCTCCCTGAAGAATTCGGCCCACTAAAAATTTTGGCCCTGGAAAAACTTGGCTTCTCCACCTGCAAATTGGCCTCCCCTTTCTTGCCCTGTACAGCCCCTTGCGCACTAGAGAAATTTGTCATCCTTCCCTTGCACAAACCTGGCTGGATAATCTTGGCCCCTCACAAATTTTGGCCCCCTCTCTCCAAAAACTTCGCTCCTCTGAATTCTTATCCCGAAATCATCTTGCTGCACACCTTTTCTTATCTTCAGTATTGAGTCTGTCACTCTCTTGAGAAAATCACTCTCCCAAGCATTTGATGTGTCTTCTTCCTCTCCAATAAGCCTTTTTCTTTTATATATATTTTTCATTAACCTGAATCCTAACCCTAATCTCCTAACTGCTGAGGCGTGGCTACGATTAGATCCTACGCCTCACTTAAGATCAACAGTAGAGATTAAATCCAATTCACTAAAATGAATTAAATTAATTTTTCATTAGAAATCTTAGCTTAATAGCCAACATTAATTAATTAATTAATGTGCTTTTCCTAAAGTTAAACTTACGAAAGAAATCATAAAATTCACTTGCTCAACATAAGCAAGTACCTAAAGAGGATTTTGGACATCTTCTATATGCTTGACAGATAGCCTATGCAGAAGCACTTGTCTGAGCTATGAATCAACATATTTGGCATGGCAAGCATCATACTTATCCTGAGTTTTCGATTACTTTGCAGCTTTCTTTTTTCAAACATTAACTCCTTGACATGAAACAATGCCTCCAATGATGCAACATTTGTGGAATCGCATATAAATGCGGTGTTTCTTCTTTGCTTCATTAAACTTTTCATTGTGGTATGCTATGTGCCATGTGGTGACCCAATTGATTAAGTATTACTCCAAGCAGCAAACCTGATCCAGCACATCCGACTTCAAAAGTTATGTTAAACTCTAGAAGGGCTAAAACTACAGTTTCTGCCACACAAGTTCTGATGGTTTGGAAATTATTTTGGTTTCCTTTGTTCACAAAAAGTTCTTATTTACTTTCAATGAAGTGGACAGAGGTACAACAGTCTTCCTAAACTTTTGGATGGATGAACTTTCAATGAAAATTCACAACATCATGTAACCATCATACCTCAGTTACGTTGTTTGGAGTTGGGCACTCCATATTTTCCTTCACTTTACTGAGTTCTAATTCTAATCAATATCTTTATTAACATGTCCAAGGTATTCCGACTTGCTGTGGAAAAACATGCTGTGCACCAAAGTTATATTCAATTCAATTGTTGCTCTTGTGACTAGTTATAGAAATCTTGCAGCTTCAGGGGTTCCTCCTGGATTTTACCATAAATCAAAGCATCATCTAAAATAATAAACCTGCCAATAAATGGATGGAAATTTTCGTATTTATAAGTCACATGGACGTATTATGTGCATTTACAAGACCAAATGACATCATTATCCTTTTGTATAGGCCGTTCTTGGTTTGAAATCTTGTATTCTATTCATCTCCTTCCTTGATTAGAATTTGGTGGTAGCCAGCAATGTTATCAGAACTGAACCAGTCATTGAACCGAAAAATCTTGTGGACCGGGAACCGGTTGGAACCGGAAAAAAACCGGTTTACCAAAAACACATAAAATATTTATATTTTAAAGAATAACAGATATATTCATGTGCATCCATATGAATCCAAACCATTTATACACAAATATGCAAGAGTTCTAATTTATATAGCAAGTAATAGTGCATATAACCAAAATAACACTTAGTGCAAAACATCGTTGAACCAAAAATGTTACAAACATCAAGAAGCAGGCTCTAAAAGGCCTTTATAGTCCAAAATAACATGATAGATCATAGTATTATACAACAACCTACAATACTACAAGCTACAACTACAAGCCCCTGGCCCTGAAGCTGCTACTGGTGCTTCTTATATATCTGCCTCATCCTATGGAGGTGGTTCCAAGTCCAACCAAGAAAGGTCTTCATTGTCAAATGTTGGTGCTTGACTCTCCACAACCCATTCTGATGTTGGATCAAAGTCACCCAAGACAATGTTGCTTGATTTAAGGGTTTTATTTAACAATTGGTTGCGCCTCAACCTAAGGTAGTACTGAACAAAAACCATGTCATTTAACTGCTTTTGCTCCAAATGGTTCCTCTTCTTAGTGTGTATATGCTCAAACACACTCTCCAACAGCTCTCCAAGACTCCAATCAACTCTTCAAATCTGCAAAAAATCTCCCTCAGAACAACCATGCAAAAAACTCTCTGAATTCTCCTCACCGAACTTAGCTCAAGAATTGCAAGAGACTCGAATGAATAGTGTGAGTGAAATAGAGGGGGTGGGGGTGTTTAAATAGCTTTAGGGGTGCTAGAGTAGCATTATAAACTTTGAAAAATAATAAAAAAATAAAAAAATAAAAACATTTTTTTATGCCCAGGCTGCACAGCAGTGGGCCTTGTGAACCGGTTCGGAACTGGTCTGGTACCCAACCAGCGGGTTCCATACAAAAACCGGCTGGTTCGGTACCGAATCGGTCATTTCTGGTTCGGAGGGCCGGTTTTGCCGGAACCGGTTCGGACCAGTTTTGCCTCCAAACCGGTCGGACTGGCTGCTTTTATCGGAACCGGTTCGGTTCCGATAACGCTGGTAGCCAGCCACTTAAATTTATTTAGGAGAAGAATCTTGATCCTTGAAATCCATCCATGGGATCTATGTTTGGTATAGGGAAATTGTTTCTGATACTGATTTGATGAGTCCTTTCGAATCAGAACACGTGTGCCATTTCCCATGTTTCCAAGGAGCTAAGGGCACTGATGTGGCACAAATGCTAACTCTGTCCAATGTGACCTTCATTACCTTCTCTTCACTTTTCTTCTTGTTGCTTTTTATTCCATAGGATACTTTCAGTAGGCGGCTTTGTTTGTTGACGATGAGCCTGGAATCAAATCAGTTATTATGATATACCCTTCTCAGGGAAGAGTAAACTGAATTAGAAGTTCTCTTGGCCAAAGATCTTTGCACTACAATAATATATCTCTGAATTTCCTTTTGACAGGACATCCTTTTCAAATGCTCTTGTCTTCATACAGTCTTCTGGTGAAATGAAGATAAGATTATTTAGCTTCTTTGACAATTGCATTGTAATCAATTCTCTCAAAAGAATAGGTACAAGGTCTTCCATCTTGCACTATACCTTGATCATACTGCTATGGTCTTCTCCATGCTTTATCACAAACTGTCATAGAGAAAATTTCATTCTATACTTCATTTACAATAGAGACTGAAATTCAAAGCAACTGAATATTGACGAGATACATATACTGCATGCCCATGTTGCATCCAACCTAATACTCTGCACTGCACGAAGCTCAAGGTCTCCATACTCATGTGGCATCAAGGTGCTTTAAATGGTGGCTGTGTATTGTTTAGCCGTCATGCTTATCTTAAGGGTTTGTTGCAGCTCATTTTGGGTTCCTCTGAGTCCTAGTGTTTGTTTGATTTGCCGTGAATCTTGATGATTTCTTCCATGGTGCTTCGAGGATGTTTTTAATTTTTCCTCTCGCACTCCCATTTGGCAGTATTTGGGGGATAGATCTTTCTGGTTTCTTGGCACAGGCACGTGTTTCTCCCTTGCATGCTACCTAAGAGGTTGTAAAGGGACAGTTTCACATTTTGATCTTCTATCAGATTCATGCTGTTCACTTGCATGATGTCCTAAACATTGTAAAGGGAAGAGTTTTGGTTTGTGCCTGTTTGGATTCTCGTGGCATTTTAGGTTCCTGGCTTTTGATTTGTGGCACAGTATTACCAGCCCCTGATTTACAGTGTGGTGACACTAGATGGCCTATATGCTGTCCCTTTTTTTACTATGTAACCTCCATACTATAAGGTTATTTTAATAGAGTAAAGAAACATATTTATGAAAAAGTTTGTTTAAGGGCTTTGCTATAGATAAAATCCAAAAACGTAAGGTTTCAGGTGTTAAATTACCATCAAATTTGGAGCATTATTTCCTAGTTTCAATACTTCTCCAAAGACCCTTGGTGATGAGCTTGGTTCTGATGATGTGCCTGCCTTGCTAGTACCGCCCCTAGCTGTTGATGGGTTTGAGTTACCTGGATTTTGCTAAGTAATTGCAGTCATATTATGTAGGCTATTTAAAGTTTGTTACCTAGAATCAATCATATTTTCAAGGCACTGACTCCTCAAGTAGAATATTCAATTTGGTGCCATCTTGCTAACTTTTCAGAATATTTTTTTAAGGGAAAACTCAATTTTGTTTTCATCTTTATTGTGTCTCACTAAAATCAGAACCTGTTTTGACACCACTTAATGCAATGAAAAACTGGAAAAATCATCAACTACGTGAACAAAAGGAACACCAGAAAACAAATAAGTCAACCATTAACTCAATACCTGGATTCCTGGAACCACACATTAAAAAAATTGAGATAGTGCTCTTACATATCTGCAACCTTAATTCCATACATCTCTGCTAAAATAGGGAACTTTAACCGGCTTTTTCTTAAAATAGCTCCTAAGAAAACATACTTTTAGATTAACTAGTTATTAGTACTGTTTCCGTTTGATTACTGGCACCTATCTAATGATACAATTCTGCTTTTATCTGCTTGTCAAAAGCAGGTCCTTGAAAACAATTATATAAATCCTTCCAAAAAAAGCATGTTGTTGCATCAGTTCAGCAACTGAACAGTTCATCTTGTTAATATGAATATAGCATTTAGGAAGGTTAATCTATTTCTTTGTCGATTTTTTACGAGTTTAAAAGTGACCTAATGTTTTATCCAATTTTGCAGAAGGTTCATATTATCAACCTCTTTCCTGGGCTCTTAGGATTAAGATAGCCCTTGGCGCTGCAAGGGGACTTGCATTTCTGCATGATGCAAAACCACAAGTTATATATCGTGATTTCAAGACCTCAAACATACTACTTGATTCGGTATGTGAATCATACATGGCCTCTGCTATTTGTTAAATGTTTTACTAAAAGCTTAAGTTGGTGCTCAGAGCTTTTGGATTTCGCCTAACTGGAAGTATCTTTTGCCTGACACCATTATCTAACTTACTGCAGAATTATAGCGCGAAGCTTTCTGACTTTGGACTAGCCAAGGATGGTCCACAAGGAAGTAACACACATGTCTCTACAAGGATCATGGGGACTTATGGTTATGCTGCTCCTGAATATATGGCAACAGGTAATAAGGTTTCAGAGTTTTGAGCCATATCTAGATTTGCATCATTCCAAGTTCACTCAAGTATGTTAGAATATTACGTTACCTATTTAAACATGATTTGGATGGTGCGTTTTGGCTTTTATATTTACAACTTCTAATCAGATCTCTTGGCTTTTATATTTACAACTTCTAATCAGATCTCATTCGGAGAAACTCAGTCTTAGGTTAAAAATTGACACACTGTACTTTTCTATTTCAATAGGTCATCTGACAGCCAAGAGTGATGTGTATGGTTTTGGAGTCGTCTTACTGGAAATGTTATCAGGCGAACGTGCTATAGATATAAACCGGCCTGCTGGACAACATAAACTAGTGGAGTGGCTCAAACCCTATTTGAATGATAAACGGAAATTGTTTCGTGTTATGGACTCCCGATTGGATGGACACTATCCATCAAAGGGGGCTTACAAGGCAGCCATTCTTGCTCTACACTGTCTCACACCAGAAGCAAAACACAGGCCTCGCATGAGTGAAGTTGTTGAAAAATTGGAAGTGATACAATCTATTAAAGACACATCAAAGTATTCTCAACGTGATGGACCTGGAAATGGAAATGGAAACAGAAATTTGAACCACAGCCCTCAAAACATGCCCTATCGCTCTCCAGGCCATCCTAGACAGAATGGTTCTCCTCTTCATTCGCATGCACGGTCTCCAAGACAACGATGATGTAAGCAATAAGGACAGCAACACAACTGATAAATTGTGAGCTGTTACATGTTTGTAATTGTAATCCATTCCAGGTTGCTTTGAAGGGACTCGATGTATTAATTACAAGGATGTCAACAGTGGGGTTCTTTGGCCCTGAGCTTGTAGTTTCTGAACATCCAAATAGTTCTTGTAACCTTGGTTTTGCATCAAATTATATGTATTGGGTAACCCATGTTTCTGTTTTGTAAGAAATTTTTCAGAGCAGTTGGAAAAATGTCGACTTCTTAGCGGACATGATTTTACTGTGCTGTGCACATTCTGCATTGTAATACATTAAATTATTATATTAACAGCTATTGAGTTCAGAAAAGGACGCACGAAAAAACGGACTCAAAAGATCAGGACCAGGGGTCTATGCCACTTCACATGGACGTTAAAATTAAATATGATCAATCAGCAAGGATTGCCTTACAGAGGTCATAGCATCAGCAGGGAACTTTGGCCGAGGGCATCCTTGCTGTCTGGTCCAAGTCCACCAGTTTTACTTATTTATATCTCTCTGTTATTTCGGACTGGTCTGAGGACCGAGATTTCCTTTTTACAAAAGGGTAAATTTAGGCATCTCGTGCCATGACTTAATTTTGTCAAAGAATTCAATGCAATTACAAATTTGTTTTTGAAGTTTAGTTTGAGCTCCAGCTTTTTTTATGTCTATCTTGCTGTTAATGACGTTTTGTGATGAACACTTAGAATTCATCAAATATTCTAGACCCATAAATTTGGTAAAAGACTTTTATTCTTTTAGGAATATTGTATTTGAATTGTTTGCTTTGTTTTGTGTTAGGGTATTGATAAAAATATAAAAATTTCACTTGTATCCAAACATGAAATTTTATTTGGACAGAAACAATTTGAGTGGGATTAATGGTTAAGAACATATGTTTTGTCGTATGAGGTCATAGGTTCAAATCTAGAGGGGTAGAGTATGTACACCTTATGAGGTCATAGATTCAAATCTAGAGGGGTAGAGTATGTACACTTCCATGAACTTTAGTCAGATCGTTTTCGCAGAAGTGATTCATTTGTCCCATAAACAAGAGACGTCATACACCAATTTGATGTCTGGTCATGCATCAATTTGATGACTAGCTTGGTCGTGACTTTAAAATTAGGTTACTATTATTATTATAAAGTTCATTTACAAAATTTACAAACTACAATTGAAAAGATAAAATACATGAGAAAACTGAAATTGATCACTGAAAATGTCTGGGATATAGAGCCAGATTCTACTAGTCACATGAACCTCTCTGTCCCAGTTCTCGGTGATACACCGAACTCATGTAACTGTAACATCTGCAATTGGTGAAAGCTTTAATATAGCACAATGTAGAGGTACATTGGTTGCAGCAAGGCTGCTCAGTCATCTGACATCACTGACTGAATCTGGGGCTGAGAATCCATTAACCACTCGGCCTCACACTGACCTTTAAACGCTGTTGCAGGTCCTTGGAAACCTTGCAGTAGAGCCCAAGAATGAACTGGAATTGAAATTCCCAACACCTCTCAATCCATCTCTCCATCTTCCTTCAGAATCCTGAAAGGCTTGAGACGGGTGTACAGCTAAGTTGATGAAAAGTTCAACTATAATCCTTCAGTTTTTTTTGCAGCCATCTGAAATAAGCCAGCTCCACTATTGAAACACAGCCAACAGTGAAGAAACTGTGTGCTGCACACAACAAAGGTGCCATGTAATATGATGAAATCCAAGAATGACAAAAGATGGGATGAAATAAATCTGAAAATACCTCAAGATCCAAGCTTGTGGTAATCTAGTGGAAGAGGATCAATGGAGAACAGAAGTGAGGAAAGTCTGTTGATAATTGTTAACCTAAAATTAAGTTTAAAAACACAAGTGAGACTATTTGCAAATCAATTCTAAACACCAAAACTCCAGAAAGCAGAGATAATAATAAGAATTGCTTTTGTATTACTTATATCCTCTTGTTACTCTTAATCGAATCCAAATGTTAATGCTCTTACTCTTAATCATGATATGCGTTAGGCTCAGCTCACATCCAAAAAGGTTAAGAAATTATAAAATCTAACAATATACTGTATCCTCTTAATCATGACGTGTGAGGCCCACCTCACGCGTTTTCATTAACTGAAAATTTGTATATCATAAATGTATTGGGCTCAACCCACATCCGAAAAGGTTAAGAAATTATAAAATCTAACAATGTACTGTATCCTCTTAATCATGACGTGTGAGGCCCACCTCACGCGTTTTCATTAACTGAACTTTTGTATATCATAAAGGTAGGGGGAATTTCAATTATTTGGATCTATATCATAAATATGGAAAAAATAGTAACTTCAAGGAAAATACCAGTCTTGATGCCAAAGATGCCTAAGTTTTGATTTGTGTACTTTTCTTTCGTTATACGTCATGATCATTGAGAAATAATAGTAAGGCTGATAATTATCGAACCTTTTTTTTTCCCAGTACGTGATAATTATCAAACCTTATCGTTGATATTATAAAACTTTATTTTTCATATAGCATTATAAATGCCCTGACATGCCAGGGAAATAGGGTTTGCTCTCTGAGTGACAGCACGTGAACAAATAAATAGAGTGTGGAGAGAGAAGGCGAGCGCTATTTCCCTAGCATGTCAAAAGGCATTTATAATGTTATAAAAGTAGAAATAAAAATTGCCGTTCATAAATTATAGAGATCATCCATTATAATGATTAGAAATATTTAATGGATTGTATGGGTAACTTAAAAAATCTAATTAATTGATTAATCCCGGTGCAATCATTGAAATTATTATTTCGTTTCATCCATTATACTGATTAGAAATATTTAATGGATCGTAAAAAATCTAATTAATTGATTAATCCCGGTGCAATCATTGAAATTATTATTTCGTTTCACATCCATTTTATCGATGAGAAATATTTAATGAATTGTATGGGTAACTTAAATAAATCTAATTAATGGATTGATTGATTAATCCCAGTGCAATCACTCAAATTATTATTTTGTCTCACTATGTCTCCGCTCAGATTGGCCGATTTAATGTTTTTGCCGATAAATATTCAATGGATTTTCTGGGAAACTTAAAAACACGTAAACAAAATATTTCCCATCAATTGAATTAATTCCAGTGCAATCACTGAAATTATCATTTCGTTTCGCCATGGGCACGCTCAGACTGGCCGAATTAATCTGGTTGTCGAGCATGCTCATTTCATTATGCAGGCGTTTATCGAGGTGGATGGTTAAAAGTGGTTGGCAAATTTTTTTATAGAGGCAGTGTTTGAATAGTGTTTTTGATTGTGGAATTCAACACCATCAAAAACATATAAATCTAGTTATCGAGCATGCTCATTTCATTATGTAGTCGCTTACTGAGGTGGATGGTTAAAAGTGGCTGACAAAAAAGTAGACGCAGTGGATGGTTAAAAGTGGCTGACAAAAAAATAGAGGCAGTGTTTGAATCGTGTTTTTGATCGTGGAAATATATTCAACACCATCAAAAACATATAAGACATCTAAAATTTTAAAGTTTAACAACTATAACTTGGATTTACAAAAATCCTTGCCAGATTTTCTCTAAATATAATTAGAATTTCCATAACTTTCCAAACAATTTCTCTGATTCATTAAACTAGACTTTCATTATATGATTATAAACATCATATTTAAAAATAAATAAATTCACCGCATTAATCTTGTTGTCGAGGAAGATCATTTCATTTATGATTATAAACATCATTTGAATAAAAATTACTGCATGGTTTAAATTATAAAAGACGAAATTTATTTTTTTATATTTTTGTTATTTAACCTGTGAATTTAAATATATAATTTATTTATTTTTTAAATTATATATATATATATATATATATATATATTTTTTTTTTTTTCACTTTGTTATTGATGGTAATAGCTCCCATCATATTATATTTTATATTTCTCCCATTTGTTATATTTTATATTTCTCCAATTTGTTATTGGTCGTAATAGCTCCCATCATTTCATTCATCCCGTTCGTAGTTGGGAGTAAATGATACTGGCATGACGGACATTCGTGGATTTAAATATATAAATATATTCAGCATATTAAATTTTTTTAAATAGATTTTAATAAATCTTAATTTGAAGTAAATTGACAAAAAAAAATATGTTTTTGTTTTTGTGTTTTCCAAATTTAGTTTTTAATCAAATTATATTAAATTGAAAATTAAATTGACCAAAAAATGTTTTTGTTGTTATTGTTTTTAAAAATTTAGTTTTTAATTAAATTATTAGTAAATTAGTTTTTTTCAAATGTTAAATTTATATAAATTTTATAATTCAAACTTGTAATTTTAACCAATCTCCATTTTAAATGAAATTGATTAAAAATACATCTAAAAAAAACTTAAAAAATTTAAACTATTATTGTATTGAGGATTCTGGGGGGCATTGTTAGGGTTGATCACAACCATCATAGGAAGTTTAAAGAGGCCATTGAAATTGAAAAATATAGCTAAAGTTGATCAATTCCATCATAGGAAGCTTAGAGAAGCCATTGAAATTAAAAAACATAGATGATGGTGGTTGGAAGTTAAGTTGGAAATTAAGTAGAAATTAGATCCTTGGTCTCTCTTTGTATCTTTTTTAATAATAATCTATATATATAAATATATAATTAATTAATTAAGTAATAAATTTATTATTTCTCTTTTTAAAAATAATAAATTATATATATATATCCTCTTTAATTTCCTTAGTAAAATATTTTCCTATATTTTAATATAATGATATTTGAATCTAACTATTGAATATTAGTTATTTTATTTGATAAATATATTAAACTTATTTTTAATTATGATTAAATATTTACAGTTATTCAATTCTTATTATATTATTATTAAATTAATTTAACTAATTTGAATTCAATATTATTTTAATTAAAAATAAAAATAAAATAAAACAAAAAAATAATATATATATTCAATTAATTTTTATCAATTATTTATATATATTCAACTAATTTTTAACAATTATTTCTCGCTAATGCTCGAACCAGATGTATTTTTGCTATTTAAATATTTTGATGGATTGATTTTCACTTTTGCCCCCGAAGATGAACCATAATTTCACCTTTATTATGAAAATGAACTACGTTAAATTGTTAAAAAACGACCAACAACTTATGTGGTCAAAATTACTATAAAATATATTCATACTTATATCCTCACAGAGCTTGGCGGTCGGCATATCTTTCTTTTAAAAGTTATTTGGGATATTATTATTTTAGTTAGCCATATCCTTTTAAAAGTTATTTGAGGTCTTCTTTTAGTGACCCACATGTATCGAGCTCTCTGCGGCATTTATTACAGGACTTAGGTAGCATTGATATTATGAATATTTGTACATTTAAATTTAGAAGAGTATATATTATTGTAGTCGAATAACATATACGGTTGTACTTTGTAATGAATGTTTCACTATTTGATAGATTTGGAATATAATTATTAATTTTATTATTTTATTTTTATTTTTATTCAAGTTAAAATATTTCTTCTATATTGGGTTGAAATAACATAAATGTTTCACTATTTTTATTTTTTGGGTGTTTGATAGGTTTGGAGTTAAGATGAATCTACATTCGTTTAATTAATAATAATTAATAACTATATTAATAATTTTATTATTATTATTTTTTTATTTATCGAAGCTAAAATGTTTACGTAAGATAACATCTCTTCCATATTAAGTTGGAGAGTGCCTTTAGGCGCAATAAAATTTAAACTAGTAATTTGTTTTTGTTGATCTAAAATTATTCACATATTCTTAGAATTGAACAATTATATTTAATAACAATAAAACATTAATATAAAGGTTTCATGATTATATTATGATTGCATTTTCCCCCTTAAGATGAGCGAGATATCATGCAAAACAAAATATAATATGTTTTGTATAATGTTTTGCTCTATCTTCACTTTCATATGAGAGTTGGTATGAGAGGAGATATTATGCAAAACACTAAAGAGAAGGTTCTTGTTTTCTTTTAATTTTAAGAATTGTTTTTGAAATTTCCAATAAGAAGAAACCTTGAAAGTCAATTTCGAAGGAGAAATAATTACATTGTTATAAGTTTGGTACTTGTGAACTGATTCTAGTGTATACTTCATTAATTCCATTTGTTTTAAGGTTTACTTTTCATTGAATAGACTCTTCTTATGACGAAATGTACAATTTTACTAATTATTGTTTTTCTGATATCATTGTTTTGAGTTAATGAATGTATACTCTAGGTGAGTTTTGTTTCAGACTACTATGTACATCTATCTTGTTTAGTTATGTGTTGATCCTTGCTTTTCTTTAACATCTAACTATTCTTGAAGTGCAAGTAGATGTTAATCATTGTACTATCCGTTTATTTTAGTTAGTTGCTCCTAGGTAGGATACATTAGCATAGTTACATCTTGCCCTCTAGATTTTAATAGTTTAAAATAACATCTCCCATAGTAGTGGTACCTAGACTAGAATTTGGATGAGTCTCTCACACTAAATGTTGTGAGGTTTGATTGATATTTATATTAGACAATACCCCTAATTTGTTGAAGGGGATTTTATCTTTGTCAACATGATGGAATGTTTTCTCTTCCAAGAATTTATGTTGAGGTAGATCTAGAAAAGATCTTATGGAGGCTATCCTCTTGACTCTAGACAATTGCAAGCATGATCAACCCATAGAATATGGGCAACTCCCTTAAATTGCAAAACATGCTATGAATATGGGAATTTTTCTAAAGATTGCAAGGAGAATGTTCATATATCCCAACCAATTCCAATCAATGAGGAATAGTGGCAAACAATAAAAAAAAATGGGTATCAAGCAACCAATTACCAATCCACAACCTAAATCAGTCCATCAATGTCAGGCCCTTCAATTCTATCTACACGCAAACAATTAATGTCTCAGTCAACAAGAAAGGAAATTCCTTTAGGTGAGGGTATGGATCAACCACCAAAATCACCATCTTGCATCATGGGAGGAAGTCCATTTTCACAACCAAACTAGTTTAAAATCTTTTCTCAAGAAGAGCGTATCCCATTTTTAAGAATATTGGTATTTTCAAATACAACACTTGACATAATATCCCCAACAAGCATGCATCTTCCTCTTAAGAAAATATTAGAGCTGCCCCCAATAGAAAATGAAGATATTCTCTAATCAATTTGAAGAGATAGTTAATATTCATGAGAATAAATAATTCTCAATAGGTATCACTGCAAGGAAAAAATATCCTTTGTTAATGTAGGAGGAAAATGATGAAGAGGAGATGAAAGAAAGGCTACCCAAGAAAGTGGGAAGGAAGGCAACAAAAGAAAAATGCGAAGAAGAATCCAATAGAGAAAAGATGTTGGGGATCCAAGCTACTCTAGATGGATCTTTATCACCTAGAACGAGAGTTGGAATAAGAATTTCTCAAACTCTTAGAGCTAGTGCACCATTAGAAGGTAGTAGTCAAAAACACATAGCTAAATAATTAATATAGTCTCTTGGAATTGTAGAGAACTTGGTAGAAAAAATAAAGAAGAAACATAAAGGGATTTAATTAGATCATAGAATCCTACCATCCTCCTACTCCAAGAGACTAAATTGGAGGCGTTTCAATCCTTAAATATCAACAAGCAACAATGGAGTAATTGTGAAGGCATAGCGACCAATTTAATAGGAGCTATTGGGGGTTATGTTCTCTTTGGAATAGCCCTACTTTGCAAATTAGTTTCACATATTAGACCTAACACTAGATATTAAATAGCTTCATTCATCAATTTGGAAATTAAATAAATGATTTCAACATATACATGCTTGTAGCTTGTAGATAAAAGAAAATCAATTGGAAATCTCTTATTGAAATAAATGGAATATGCATGCAATAACTTCATAGATGGGTATTTCAATGTAATCTTGCATAACAAAGAAAAAATAGAGGTAAACATCCTTAGTGATCCATTTAGAGAGAGGATGGAGGATTTTGTGGAAATATGGGATATGATAGATATCAAACCCACAGAAGGAAAATTTACATGGTCCAACTAGAGACTTGGGCTGAGTCATACAACAAATATACTCAATAGATTCCTTATACATGGTGACCTGCTTCTACAAGACAACATCATCAAGTCAAGAATTATACAATTGGCATCTTTAGATCATAAAACAATCACTCTCATCCAAGGTTCACTACGTTTTGGCCCTTTTCCATTTTGTGTCAATTCCCTCTAGCTGCAAGAATTTGTAGTCTTGGATGAAATTTGTATGACTTGGAAGATTTGGGTTGTAGGTTCTCTAGTCTACATATGGGAGCTGAAATTTAAATCAATCTTCTCGAAAGAGAGGGTAAAGTCATCTTACCTTATGCCAACAAGTGAAAAGGAATCTATAAGAGCTCAGTTAGAAGCCATCTAATAAAAAATGGAGATTGAAGACATTAACATTGATCTCCCTAAATATGAGTTAATTTGGGCCTCCACATTGTTGATAATTAGGCCCATCTATGACATATCTTTACCTTCTCTTGTACATTATAAACACACATTTTGACGATGATGAATATAAAATATGGTTTTATGTAATTAAATTGTGAATAGGCTAAGTTGATTGATAAAGTGTGTTCCATTTGATTATTTGTGTTTGATTTCATGACGATAAGAATATTTGCATGACTAATTCCAAGAAAGTTGAATCACCAAAGGATTTCCACTCCAACATGCCTCGAGGAAAAAGGGGGATTTTGTTGCCTCACTCTCTTCCTTGGTTTAACAAGTATTTAAGGCACATTGTCCAACTCACTCATCCAAACTATTGATCCATGAGATGCAATATTTCAAGAGATTTGGTTCCTAGAGCCAAATTTCTTGATCTTAGGGATCCTAGGGACATAACCCCTTCAATGAAGTAGTGATTAAAGGCTTGTATTGATGTAAGCTCTTATTATGAAAATCTCCTAGGGCCCAACCTCATGTTATTTAGTCAATATCTATAGTCATTTGTAGGCTGTTATAGTGAGCATTAAGAGATTTTAAAGTTCCTCAAGTTGTATTTATATTTTCAAATGACATGTTAATGGAAGAGCTTCATTTTCAAGTTTGTTGTTATTGGTTTTTTTTTTCCAGATTTCTTGTGGGAACCTTTTACGGTCCACCTAGGGTTGTTATAAAGGCCTCTTGTACCTTGATTTACTTTATTTTTACACTTTTAGTTCCTTTTGTTTATAAATTAGAGTTATGCATGATTAGTTTACCAATAATCCATTTTATGTATAAGCAATCTTAATTTTGTGGTAGTGTTTTAGGGTGTATTTTGTTAGGTCCCTATAATACTAGTGATTCCCCCATTACTATTGTTGTTGTATCCCTTATTGTTATTGTTGTGCCCCTATTGTCCCCATATTATTATTATTGTGCCCCATAGAATCCCACTATTATTATTTTTGTGCCTTTATATTATTATTGTTATGTCGGCTTTGGTTATATTGTGACCCCTTAGACTCCTATATATAGAAAGGAGGTTTTGTCATTTGAATCATCTAAAAATTGTTCATTTGTGTAATGTAAAGGAGGTTTCCCCCTCGAAGAGGCTTATTCTAAGGCGTTGATCTATCTTTTCTATCTTTTTGTGAGCTAGTTTCATAACATTTGGTATCAAAGCTTTGGATTCTAGGGTTTCGCTGCTCCAAACAGGTCATCGTGGAATTTTCACTATAACTTTTTTTATACGACGTTTCAGAAGCTAAAAAAAAACCCATTCGATACGAAATATCGCAGAACCTTGGGCCCGAATTTAAGATCTTGTCTCGTTACATTTACGAAGATATAATCTGAGGAAGTTAGAGTTTTTGCAGATCCCCAAATTACAACCCAAACAGGTGACCTTGGGAAAATCGTCATAACTTTCGCTCTGAGCATCAGATTGAATTTTCGTAAGAAGTTACAGAAAGAGGACGGATTGTAGTGTTTTTGGGTATCATTTTCAGAACCTAAGGTTGAAATAGTGACCCACGGCACGTTATACAAGTTCACTCTACTGAACTAGTCTATACTCAGGGCATTGTGGGAGATTTGACATAACTCTTCATTGGAGAATCCAATCTTGATTAGACTTACGGGGTTACAAATAATACTCCAAGGGTTACCACAGGAAGAAATTTAAGACCTTGGAGATCCACAATTACAGAGATACATCAGATTCAATATCGAGCTCCTACAAAGTGAAAAACGGTGTGTGGTTTTTTTTAATTTTTGCATAAGCTTGGTTTGAAAAATTAGTTTGAAGGAATTCAAAGGGCATAGTGAAGCATTATTATCGGTAATTGATGCCCCGAATAAAGAAAATGGAAACACCTAGTAAGCAACCTAAAATATCTAGCATGACTCATGAAGAAGAGGAAGAAATTCAACATGATATATCAAAATTACGAGACCAAGTGCAACAAATTTCACTCGCACAAAATGTAACAGAAGCTAAGATGGATGGTTTAAAGAAATGCGTAGAATCTAAGATGAATGATGTGGAAGATAAGATGGACAGCGTGGAAGCTAAGATGGATGGCATGGAAGCTAAGGTGGATGATTTAAAAAAAGGCATGGAAGAATTGAAGACGGATTTGAAGACATATTTGACAAAGTTTCTACAAGAAATGCTTACTAATGGTGAAAGGGTAGTAAAGGAAACTCATGATGAGAACAAAATAAATGTTAATTATGATTTTATAGACTCTAATGTTGGATCAAAGAACCACCATGTTCCAAAGATCGATATGAGGAAGTTTGATGGCAAGGATCCCGGAACATGGATACTACAAATGGAGCAATTTTTTGATCTCCATACTGTGCAAAAAACACAAAAGGTACGCATTGCAACTTTATATTTGGGACCAAATCAGTTTGTATGGTATCGATGGCTTTGCTCTCGTAAACAAATTGTCACTTGGGCTATTTTTACAGATGAAATGATAGCACATTATGAAGATACAAAAAGCAACACTTTTTTTAACCAATTGATAAATCTCAAACAAACGGGTTCAATGATGGAGCACATTGAGGACTTCCAAAAATTGAATATAAGGGTAAAAGATATTCCAGAGGAGCATAGGATTGATGTGTTCATAGGGACTTTAAAAGATAACATCCAACATGAGGTTCGCCTTGGGGAACCAGATTTATTGGAGAAGGCATTCAGGTTGGCAAGAAAAATGGAAAGCAAACTTATGGAAACAAGGAAGCCTACCACTCAAAATCATAAAGATGGAAGTGTTGCTGCCCCTAGCCATCCACAACCTACAAGGTTGACACCACAATAATTGGAAGAAAAAAGAGCAAAAGGGCTTTGTTACAGTTGTGATAGAAAATACACTAAAGGTCATAAGTGTGCCGAGAAGAAATTATTTTACATAGATTGAGAAGAGGAGGAAGAAAAGGAACAAGAAACGTCAAAAAAGAGGATATACACCATGAACAAACCCTAGAAAAATAAGAAATGAATCTGACCATATCTTGTAATGAATTGACTGGAATTACCACTCCTCAAACTATCAAGATAGAAGGGCATATCAAGAAGAGAAAGGTAATAGTGTTGATTGATTTAGGAAGTACCCATAATTTTATTCATTGTAAGATAGCCAAGGAATTGAATTACTTCGTATATCTAGCACCAAAGTGTCAAGTAATGGTTTGTTGGGCGCGGGACCCCCCAAGGCAAGTTTTGGGGCTTAAAGCCCAGATTTTGACCAAATCCGATGTAAAGACTCCATGTTTTGTGGGCGCGGAGCGCGAAGATTGTAAATGAGTCATAGGGTTGTCCGCCCTCATTTTTGTAATGTAATGTCGGCTTTAGAAATCTACCCATGGTCCGCGGACCATGGGATTGTATAAATAGAGCGAGGCTCTAAGTTGTAAAGGAGAGAATCAAAGGGAGAAAATAGGAGAATTGAGTCTTATCTAAGTGTAGAGTCGAGTCTTTGGGTCGTAGAGTAGGAGAAGGCTCTGCAGCTGAGTGCGCAGAGGCCTAGTAGTTCGCAACTGAGTGTGCAGACCCCTGCAACTGAGTGCGCAGGGCGGGTCGAGTCTGTAACCTTTGGAGAAGTAATAAAGAGAATTTTTACATCATTTATGTGTATCTTTTTCCTGTTTTGTGCATCGAATATATCAGATATAAATTGCATTTCTATTGTTTATATGATGCACAAACTTATATGAATGTGTTGATAAAGTGAATATAAGATAAAGTATCTGTTTACGCGAAGATAACTGGCTATTATAATATGATAAGTAAGATCTGCGGTATAACTTGGGGAAGTAGCGCAGATCGTTGCTAGGGCAGCGCAAAATCACCTCAGCCCCTGGTGAGGGCTGCGCGAAGGTGATTATAACAGATCGCGAAGGGCCCACAGGTCAGGATAGTGCGCGAAGCGACCTGCATGAAGCTATTCACTGTTGGACTAAACTAACCCCTTAGACATCTCAAGGGTGCGGAAACTTAGTTCCAACATCCCCCCATTCTGCTTTGGGTGAGACATGAGTCTGCGCTCTGCGGGTTATTGCCAAAAGGGCCAATAATGTAGGGATTTTTTTGGCTAATTAACATCGAACCTGGGTCAGGCCCCCTCAATCCAACATGGTTGCAAGTGGAGGAACCATAAATTGCTCAGGAAGAGCCAAAATATCAAGCTATCCATTGGAGAATATGTATTGAATAGCCCAATGCTTTCCATTCCAATGGGTGGTGCTGATGTTGTACTAGGAGTCCAATGGATACAATCCTTGGGTACAATATCTTTTAATTTTCAAGAATTTTTCATGAAATTATCTTCAGAAGGAAAGGAAGTTGAATTAAGGGGTATCGCAGGGAAACCGGGAAAGATAATCAGCTCTAACAGAATGATAAAGCTTCTAAAGAAAGAACAACGAGGCGTAATTGCACAACTATTTTCACTAGTGGTTCCCACATCAAAATCATCCATTTCTCCAGATCTCCAAAAAGTCTTGGACAATCATTCCAAGGTAATAGACTCCCAAAGGCCTCCCACCTATTCGTGATCATGATCATGCTATTAATTTGATTCCAGGAAGTGTTCCTCCAAACATCAGGCCTTACAGATATCCCTATGTCCAAAAGAGTGAAATTGAACGTATGGTTGCAGAAATGCTAGAGGCTGGTATAATTCAACCTAGTCAAAGTTCTTTCTCTGCTCCAGTAGTATTGGTTCACAAGAAGGATGGATCATGGTGCATGTGTCCAGATTATAGGGAGCTCAACAAGCTCACTATTAAAGATAAATTTCCCATTCCTGCCATTGATGAATTATTGGATGAATTGCATGGATCAATTTACTTCACCAAGTTGGATCTTCATTCAGGATATCATCAAATCAGAATGAAGACTGAATACATTCCAAAAACAACATTTAGAACTCATGAGGGTCATTATGAATTTTTGGTCATGCCTTTTGGCCTTACTAATGCACCTTCTACATTTCAAGGTTTGATGAATTCCATTTTCAAACCCTTTCTTAGAAAATTTGTGTTAGTATTTTTTGATGATATACTAATCTACAACAAGTCTTGGAAGGATCATGTCCAACATGTTGACATGGTGCTCAAACTATTGGAGGAGAAACAATTATATGCAAAAATCTCCAAATGTTTCTTTGGAGTACAAGAGGTGGAACATCTGGGTCATATTGTATCTCATGAAGGTGTTAAGGTAGACCCTAGCAAAATTAAAACCATTAAGGAATGTAAAATCCCCACATCCATAAAGCATCTACGAGGATTTCTTGGGTTGACAGGGTATTATCACAAGTTTGTTAAGAATTATGGGAGAATAGCAACACCGCTAACAACATTATTGAAGAAAGATTCATTTTCATGGACTCCAGAAGCAACGAAGGCCTTTGAATATCTTAAAGAGGCAATGCGCCAAGCACCAGTATTAGCTACACCGGACTTCAAAAAAACCTTTATTGTGGAATGTGATGCCTCAGGAAATGGAATTGGTGCTGTTTTAATGCAAGAAGAAAGACCCATTTCTTTCGAAAGTCATCCAATCAAAGGAAAGTATTTACACAAAGTTATTTTTGAGAAGGAAATGTTGGCAATACTACATGCAATTAAGAAATGGCGACCGTACCTAATGGGAAGACACTTCAAGGTAAAAACAGATCATGATAGTCTTAAATACTTTTTAGAACAAAGATTATCTTCAGAAGAGCAACAAAAATGGGTCACAAAGATGTTGGGTTATGACTTTGAAATCATCTACAAAAAATGGAAGCAAAATGTTGTGGTAGAAGCACTCTCAAGAAAGGATGAGGATGTGGAAGCATTTCTTTGCACCATTTCTATTATCCAACCAGATTGGGTAAATGAAGAAAGGGATGAATGGAAGAATGACGAGGAAGTGTGGGCACTCATTCAAAAGATACAACAAGATCCCAGTACATCTGATACATTTAACTAGAAAAATGATTTGTTATGGTACGAGGATCAATTATACCTATGTAATAATTCACAACTCAAACAAAAGATTCTTAAGGAATTGCACACTTCTCCCCCAGGAGGGCACTCAGGATTTCTAAAAACCTACCACAGGGTTAAGAAGGATTTTTTTTGGGATGGCCTTAAATCGGATAGTCAAAAGTTTGTGGTGGAATGTTTGGTTTGCCAAAAAAATAAAGTTGAAACAATTAAGACCCCAGGACTATTACAACCTTTATCCACTTCAAGCCAACGTTGGGAGGAGGTTTCAATGAATTTTATCACAGGTTTACCCAAGTCCAAAGGAAAGAGTGGTATCATGGTGGAAGTTGACAGACTTACCAAGTATGCACACTTTTGTGCATTATCTCATCCATTTAAAGCAAGTACAGTTTCTACTGCGTTTATGGAAACAATTCAAAAGCTACATGGAAACCCAAAGATTATTGTAAGCGACAGAGATCCCATTTTCACTGGAAATTTTTGGACAAAATCATTTTCTTGTCTTGGTACTCAGTTAGCTCATAGCTCATCTTATCATCCTCAATCTGATGGGAAAACTGAGATAGTAAACAAATGTTTGGAAGGATATATTCGTTGCTTTGTATTTGATAAATAGACACAATGGGTCAAATGGTTGCCTCTGGTTGAATGGTGGTATAACACTTCCTTCCATACTGCAACAAAAATGACCCCATTTATGGAACTTTATGGATATCATCCACCATCCATCACATCATATTTAAGAGAAAATTTCAAGGTTAAAGCAATGGAAGATCACATCAAGCATCAACAACAAGTTCTCCAACTCTTAAAGGATAACCTCACCTTGGCACATAATAGAATGAAACAATAGGCAGATCAACATCACAGCGAAAGAAGTTTTGATGTAGGTGATTGGGTATTCCTACGGTTACAACTATATAAACAAATGTCCCTCAAGCAAGATAAGAAGGATAATAAATTATCACCAAATTATTATGGTCCGTACAAGGTGTTGCAAAAGATAGGTACTATGGCATACAAATTGGATCTTCTTGCAACTTCCCGAGTGCACCCAGTTTTCCATGTTTCATGCTTAAAGAAGGCTATAGGTGACAAGATTCTAGTTCAAACAATATTGCCAAAACTTGATGAGGAAGGAAAAATCATATTGGAACCTGAAGCAGTCAAAGAAACAAGAACTCGATAGCTACGAAATCGATCAATTTCAGAGTATCTTATCAAGTGGAAGAACTTACTCGTTGAAGATTCCACATGGGAGGATGAGAATTTTATACAAAAGCATCCAAAACTACTCAATCGTTGAGGACAACACTTTTTTGAAGGAGAGGGGAATGTTAGGTCCCTATAATACTAGTGATTCCCCCATTACTATTGTCGTTGTATCCCTTATTGTTATTGTTGTGCCCCTATTGTCCCCATATTGTTATTATTGTGCCCCATAGAATCTCACTATTATTATTTTTGTGCCTTTATATTATTATTGTTAGGTCAGCTTTGGTTATATTATGACCCCTTAGACTCCTATATAAAGAAAGGAGGTTTTGTCATTTGAATCATCTAAGAATTGTTCATTTGTGTAATGTAAAGGAGGTTTCCCCCTCGAAGAGGCTTATTTCTAAGGCATTGATCTGTCTTTTCTATCTTTTTGTGAGCCGGTTTCATAACATATTTTCTTGGTTTCATGTTATAATTACTTCCTCATGATTATCATTTGGTAGATCCTACTTGCGACATGCATTTAATATGGCATTCTATCATTCTTGTGGAAAGTTTTGCAATTCTATATAGTCCCATGTAGAAACACTACAATTCGTGTAGGAATGACAATATTTCTTGTGGCATCACTTCTAACTATATTTTAATTGGTAAGTATCCTTTTTCCAATATTATAAAGAATATGTTGGACCATGAATTACTTCAATTTTAGTTTAGAGGGAATTAGATTTGATTTCTCATGCTTTGTTTCAACATGTGCAATAGAATAATTTAATAATATGGTGTGCTTTGTTTTTGTTCGAATTGACTTAGGTGGCTACAACTTTACTTTTATAACAACAATTTTTCGTTTTGGGATCCAAATACCTATAATAGGTCACCTATATTTGTAGCCTTAGATTATGCTCCTTGTAGCATTGTACCTCACTGATAGGATAACTGGGAATTGGTCATTGGGTTTCTCGATCCTTTGCATTTTTTTTTCTAGTCCTTTCTTTCAATTAGTTTACAACTTTCCTTGCAATTGGATTTCAAATTCCAGTTTAGTAGTGTTGAATAGTTGTTAGATTTCCTTCCCCAACTTAAAAAACTTAAGTGGTCCTTGAATGGACACAATCACTCCCTGTAGACAAAAGTATGTTTGGGTTTTGCATATGATAGTGTACAATTTCTCTCAATTTTGTACAAACCCCATGTTTACATTTAAAGTTGTGAGATACTGAATGAAAAATTGTTGTTACCATTCCTTGGCCCATCATCGCATTTTGGAACTGTTGTCATGGAGGTGCTAAAGACTGTACACCATTTTTATCATTTTTATTACCAAAAATAAAACTAAAAAGTTTCATAATGTTGAGAAATGTGTAACTAGGTTCGGTCTTCATAAGTATGAAATGTATTCTTGTAAATATAAAATGAAAAAGAAATTATTATTATTATTGGAGCATGGGTTTCATGCTTAAGTTATTTTATTTTATAGGTCAAACACCCATTGCATACTTCTAGGGTTTGTCCAAGGTATAAGAGTCATTTTCATATATTGAAGACCCCATGGGCACATTGTAATTTGTAAAAAAAAAATTGTTTTGTCTTGAAAGTGTCAAAATACCTCCAAGATCAAGTCGGCCTACATGAAGAGCCACATCCACCCTTGAAGAAACCTATATATAAGAGGAACTCGTCCTCCATTTGGATCACTCACTCACTCATCTCTTGGTCGAAGAAGGAAAAGTTAAAGAAGGAAGTGCGAAGAAGGAAGTGCGAAGGAAATGAAGTCAAAGAAGTCAAAGTGTTTCTGGGCCTTATCTATTCTTCTGGGAAGATCAAAGTTAGGGTTTTCTATGCTGGATCTTCTGGGGTTCGATTTTGGAAGCAGAAGAGAAGGGAAGGAAAGCGAAGGTCTCTTAGGGCATCTTACTAGCCCTAGGACTCAGTTCAAGGCAAGGAAAGTCAATATGAAGGCTATTAGAGGGAGATCGAAGTCTCCTAGAGAAGAAACAAGAGTTGCAACAGTTGTTGGGGAGTAGAATTTCAGATCTACTGGGAGGGCGAAGATATTGCAGGAGGAGGCCATGGTAGACTTGATCTTGGAGGGTATTGTTGAGCCCCGAACTTGCATCTTTCCTATACACTTTCCTAGACTCTTTCCATTCACCTGGACCTCCTAAGCTATCAACATCATTGCATATTAATCATAAAAGAGCATTTAAAGTGGTTTTTAACTATGTTTTGTGTCTTCTGTTTGAATTAGATTTTTGCTCATTGAGCTGCGAAATCTTGTCACTTCCCGCAGCTGCTTCAACTTTCCGTAGCCATTTTTGTTAAAGTCCATATTGTAGGTGTCTTCAGGCGAATCGAGCCACATGGTAAAGTTGGAAATAACGTGGACATGGACCTAGTACTATTGGCTCAGTCGGATTCATCAGAAGAGGCCGAGGTCAATGGTGGTCAAGCGGTGGTCAACAAAAGAGTCCTACGACAACAAAACTCTGTTTCCAAGCACGTGGAAGATCTTCGTGGCCATTTCTATATTTCTGGAGGCACGCTGACACCTGTAGGCTGCCCACAATGTAAATCCAACAAGCCACTTTCATTAGATTGCATCGTCTCGGTAGCCATGATGTTAGATCCGTGGACGCTGTCATTCACGTGGCCTCTGTCAGCGCGGTTTTTATGAAAACAGTTATGTAAACGTTTGCTATAAATAATGCGTTTCTATACACATAGTAGTTAGTCTTTTGTAATGTGATTTTGCTGTTAAAAAGCCCACTGTGCTGTGACATTGTTTCGTTGTTATGACTGCATTCTGAATATATGAGAAGACTCTGTTTCTGAGCATAATTCTTGGTTGATAGCTATTTCCCGAGGTTGTGCAGAGGGCCCCTGCACACACCGAGGTTTTGTTTCATATTTCTGTATAGTTTCATGCTGTGTTTCTTGATGTTTATTATGCCATAATTATTCACTTATGTATATTGCATTTCTTATGGTACTAACGTTTCATTTTTGTTCATAATTTACATGCTTTACATTGCTGTTAACGCTGATCAATGTGTATGTTCCAGATTACAGTAGGCAGCGCGGGAATTTGCATATAGTTTTCACAATGACTAATGACATGGAATCAGTCTTTTTGCTGACTTACTTTTCTTAGTTTTTAATTTCAGTTCTGTTTATTTCAGTTTTGTTCATTGGCTTTATTAGTTAGATTAGATATTAAATTGCTCATATCATTGTCAGTTACCTCCGAAAGCCATAGCGAGACTAATGGTGAGGGATTGAAGTATGAGTGTGTAATTTGATATTAGTTTATTTTTCTGCAAATTAGATATCGGATTGCTCAAGTTGTTGATGATTACCTCCAAAAGCCATAGCGAGACTAACTGGCGAGGGGTCAGACTATGAATTGATGTGATTTGATTTTAAGTTTACTTTTCTGCAATTAGATATCAGATTGCTCAGGTTGTTGATGATTACCTCCGAAAGCCATAGCAAGACTAACTAGCCAAGGGTCAGAATATGAACTGATATAATTTGATTTTAGCTTTACTTTGCTTGTAGTTTTTGGATTTCTTTGAGTACAATTTCTTTTGTATTTAGACAGGAGCAAGGATAATGGTTTCATGATCAATAGTTCACTATTTGTTTGATTAGAATAGTGGCACATTTTCATTTTCTTTTAGGAGTTAATATCATCATTGCATGTTCTAAGACCTTCTGAAGTTTGAAGTTTTGGAAATCATTTTAAAGGACATAATTGCCTTGAATATTTATATCCATACTTGTCTTTTAGAATTTCCATTTCTCATTAGGAGATAAACAACGATAAAAACCCCCAAAACAAATAAAAAATTAAAAAACGACAAAAAAGTAAGAAATAGGTTATCTTGCACATATAGTGCGCCACACTTCAACAGTTTAGGACTCCCGGATTGACAATTAATATAGCAATTTAGGACACTCTAAATTGACCAAACATTTTGGTGCCGTTGCCGGGGAAGTGTAACTAGGTAGCCAATTTCTAAAAAAAAAAAGGAAGAAAAATTCAAAGAAGGGAAAAATTAATAACTTCTCAAAGTATGCTCTCCTCTTGCACCAAGTGTGATCTAGAGGATCAGAAAAGAGAGTTATTGGTTCAATAATTTCTTGAGTATGCTCTCTTCTTGCACCTAGTGTGATATGGAAGATCATAAAGAGAATTATTAGCCCGACTTGAAGATAAAAATAAAAAATGACATGCATAGAGCAAGAGATTCTAGGGGAAGGTTTATAGCTAGGGCTAAGAGTTCGATTTTTACAACTCCATCTACTTTAAGGCATAGAAAAGATACACCTCCATCATCTCCAACTCACACTCCCAGCTTTAGGATTCCTAGAATTCAAGGGGCAACAACTGAATTAGGAGACTCTCCCACACTATCCATCAAATCTGACTTAGGGAAAGAACCTTTCTTCACTTCTACAAGGGAACATATTGTAATCAAAGAAGTATAATCACCTGAAGAAGAAGAGGGAGAAATTCCTCCTTGTTTGCCATTAATAGAAGAACCAAAGGACTCTGAAAACTCTGAGGAAAATATCATGACAGAGGAAGTAGTAAACGGATTTGGAGGAGGAGGTAGAGGTAGAGGTAGAGGAGGAGGAAACAATGGAGGAGGTAGAGGTAACAATGGGGAAAATAGGGATGGAGATAACTCATTTGGATTTCCTAAAGTTGATGAGGAATCTCATACAACAATGAAAAACATCTCACCATCTGTCCTCCCAAACTTTTATGGGTTGCCAAGCGAGGATCCTGAAACATTTCTATTTGAGTTTGAAGTCGTGTGCCGAACCTATGACTATATGGAAGACTCTCAAAAACTCAAATTGTTTCCTTCAACATTGAAGGGAGCTACTTTGAAATGGTTCATGGGATTAGTCACTCAATCTATTAGGACTTGGAATGATATGAAACAAACATTTCTGGATAGATGCCTGGACTATTACATGCCCACCAACCATAAGGATGAAGTATTCAAAATGGTGCAAAAAGAAGATGAAAACTTGGAGGATTTACTTGAAAGATTTCAATACAACTTAAAAAGAGCAAAAATGAGTAACTTAGATGAGGAGACCTTGAAAGCCCTTCTATTAAAAGCCATTAGAGATGAATGGATAAATATTTTAAACATGATGGGAAAGGGAGATATTTATCAACTTCCACTTCGTGACATAGCAGAACTATCTGTCCATCTTTCAAGGGGAAAATCTAAAACGGGAAAAGGGCCTAGAGATCCTTCTCTTATTAGAGAAAAAAAATATACAACTGGATCAATAACTAGGGTAGAGATTGGAAATATGCTTGATGAGTTCAAAACTGATATTCTAGGGAGCCTTAGTGAACAACTAGACACCCTTAAAATACAAAACAAGCAGAAAGCAGAAGCTGAAGTCTTGGCCATCTTTTGTCCAAAATGTAGGAAGAAACATGCTCTAAGGGAATGCCCCTTGGATGCAAAAGTTGTAGAAACATGTATGATTTTCTCGGAAAGCCATGAGACCAAGGATTGTCCTTCGATTCCTGGGCTCAAAGCTATCTTTCAAGAAGATCCAAATTCAATAGAATCTCTCTATTTTGTTTCAAGGAGACCTTAGCAGGGGCAAAAAAATCAAGGGTTTAACAACCCCATGAACTTTCAACCCCCGCCAAATTGGAATCATTGTCAACAACCTTGGTCCCAACCTCAAAATCCATATCAATCAAGGGTACAAGGTATTCAAAATCCTTATGGGAGATTTGCTCAATTTGATCAATATCCTCCATATTTTCAAAATCAACAAGCTCCACAACGTCCAAATCAAAACCCACAACTTTAATTGCCATTTCCACAAAAACAACAACCTTCTCAACAAAATCCAAATTCTCAACTCTTGCTTTCGTTCCAAGAAAAGACAAATCAATTACCAGCCCAACCATTGCCAAATCCTAATAACAAAAATCCTCAGAATGCTTACATGGTAGAAGGAAAACAATTTCCTACCTATATGATTGTTCATCTTAATGATGTACAACTCAGGTCTGGTAGAGTTTTAGAAAAACCTTCTATAGATGTTCAAAAGCAAGATAACTCTGAGGAGGATTCTCTTAAAGCCAATAAAGGTTCTGAAGAAGCATCTCTTCAAAACCCAAACACTCAAAAAGAAAAAGAAAAAGAGTCAACCCCCACAACTCCTATAGTTGAGCAACCTGCATCTTCATCTACACCTCCTTTCCCTGAAAGATTACAAAATGACAAAGGGGTGGAAAAACAAATCTTGTTGCCTGACTATGATTTCCTAGATGAATTAAATAATGTCTGTATCAGGATTCCCTTGCTACAAGCCATTAGAGAGATTCCTATTCTAACAAAAACAATAAAGCAGTTGATTCTCAAAATACCAGGAAGGAAACCAAGAGATACAAGAAGAATCCACCTGGTAGGAAAAATTGCAGATATCATGATGGAAAAAATTACCATGCAGAAATATGTAGATCCTGGTAGTCCAATTGTCAAGACACATATAAATGGGGTAGAAATTCCAAATATTTTGATTGACTTAGGGGCTGCTATCAACATTATGAGTAGACAAACTATGGAACAACTTAAACTTCCTAATCTTGTTTTTACACCTACCTTACTACAACTTGCAGATAGATCAATAATCAAACCAGATGGTGTATTAGAAGATATTTCAGTCTCGTTAGATTCTTGGGAATATCCAGTAGATTTCATGATTTTGACTCCCAAGAGTAATTTAGGAGGGCACCCACCCACTCATCTTAGGAAGACCTTGGCTAGCCACAACTGATGCTTTCATTAGTTGTAGATCTGGGGATATGAATATTTCGGATGGTAGTTCGACAAAGAAAGTCAATTTGTATCCTCCAGCAAAAGCAATTACAGAAGTAGGAGATAATGAATGGGTTGATGATGAGGACACTATACAACCTGTCTTTACCATTTCTGAAATTAGTGAAGATAGTCAAATTCTGAACACATTAGAAAAATTTGAAATATCTTCAGAATATGACCACACACAATTCTAGTTAGATTCTGACATTGAGTATTTATCATCAAGACAAATGTCTTTTTACTCTATGGAAGAGTTCGGTAGTTCCGCCATTGAGATTTTTCCAGATAAAACATTGAATATCAATAAATATTTGGAAAAGTCACAATAGGAAGAGCTAACCAAAATATTGCAAAAATATTCTATTGCATTTGCATGGGAGTATTCCTGATATGAAAGGTATTGACCCTAAGACTTGCATTCATCACATCTACATCGAGGTAAACAGTAGACCAATCAGACAACCTCAGAGAAGGATGAATCCAAACCTTTGGGAGATAGTGAAAGAAGAGCTCCAAAACCCACTCAATGTAAACTTCATTTATCCAATTTCAGATAGCCAATGGGTTTCTCCTTTGGTTATAGTACCTAAAAAGAATGGTAAATGGAGGGTATGCATTGATTACAAGGAATTGAATAAAGCAACTTTGAAGCATCACTTTCCTTTTTCCTTTATCGATCAAGTATTAGATACACTAGCAGGCAAAAAGTACTTTTCATTTTTGGATGGTTTTAGTGGCTATAATAAAATTTAGGTAGCACCTGAAGATCAAGATAAGACCACATTTACCTGTCCATGGGGAACTTTTCTTATTGAGTGCTTCCTTTTGGATTATGTAATGCACCCGCAACATTCCAAAGAGCAGTACTAGGAATCTTTTCTGATCTAATCCATGATTGTGTAGAGGTTTATATGGATGATTTTACAGTTTATGGTAATTCGTTTGAAGAGGCATTAGAGAATTTGGAAAAAGTCCTTATAAGATGTAAAGAAACAAACCTTTCATTAAGTCATGAAAAATGCTTTATGATGTTTGCTAAAGGTATTGTTTTGGGACATCACATTTCAGAGGATGGGATTAAAGTTGATAGATCAAAAGTTGAAGTCATCTCCAAGTTGCCTATTCCAAATTGTCAAAAAGATGTTAGAAATTTTCTAGGATTTACTCGGTACTATAGAAGATTTATAGAGAACTTCACTAAAATAGCATCTCTACTCTTCAAATTGCTTACAAAAGACTGTGAATTCAAATGGGATCCTGATTATCAATCAGCATTTGAAACTTTGGAAACAAGAATATTTGAAGCACCCATCTTGAGAGGGCCAAATTGGAAACTTCCTTTCCATATTTCTACAGATGCTTTAGATACAGCTCTAGGGGCTGTGTTGGGTCAAAAGGATTTAGTCCCTTATGCCATTTACTATACCAGTAAAAATTTGACTCCCACTGAGTTGAACTATACTGTGACTGAAAAAGAGTTCTTAGCTGTTGTTCATGCAATCAATAAGTTTAGACATTATATAACAGGCTATGAAACTTTTATTCATACTGATCATTCTGCGATTAGATATCTAATGAACAAACTTGTTACTAATGGCAGAGTTACAAGGTGGCTCTTACTTTTACAAGAATTCAATATTACTGTGTTGGATAGACCAGGGAAACAAAATACAGTAGCTGATTTCTTGTCTAGGATTCAGAATACTAAAGAAGATTCTCCTGTAGAGGACAAGTTTCCTAATGAATACTTATTTGCAGTAACTACTAAGACCCCTTGGTATGAAGATATAGCTAACTATTTGGTTATAGGGAAACTGCCTCCACATTTATTTCCTGGTGAAAGAAGAAAGATTATTCAGGAGAGTTCAAAATATTCATGGATTTCTAACGAATTGTTTAAAACAGGGCCAGATCTTGTGATCAGAAGATGTGTTAGGGAAGATGAAATGCCTGATATCCTCAAAGCATGTCATGATGAACCATGCGGCAGACACTTTGCTGACAAAAGGACAGCCTATAAAATCCTCTCTTTGGGATATTATTGGCCATCCCTTTTCAAAGATGCAAAACAGTATGTCAAAAGGTGTGACAGCTGCCAAAGAGTAGGGAAACCTACCCTTTCAAATGAAATTCCATTGCAGCCACAGGTACTCATCGAACCCTTTGAAAAATGGGCTTTAGATTTCATTGGACCTATTAACCCACCATCTAAACAAAAAAAGTATATATTGGTATGTACTAATTATGTCACTAAATGGGTAGAAGCCAAAGCATTATTTTCTGCTACTGAAAATTCAGTTGTTAATTTTCTTTATGAGGATATTTTTACTCGCTTTGGTGTTCCAAGAGAAATTGTGACAGATCAGGGAAGTCAATTCACATCCAACCTGGTGGAGAAGCTGATGGAAGAATACAAAATCAAGCACAGAAAATCTACTCCTTACCATCCACAAGCAAATGGCCAAGTGGAGTCTACAAACAAAGTTATCGAAGGCATCATCACCAAAACTGTTCATCTACACAGAAGAGATTGGGCAGAAAGGATTCCTGAAGCCTTATGGGCCTACAGAACTACATGGAGAAATACAACGGGACATTCTCCCTATGAACTAGTTTATGGGAAAGAAGTCCTGCTCCCCATTGAGTTCCAAGTCAAAACTTTCAAGATGGCAGTTCAGTTGGGGATGGATCTATCAGAAGCCCAAAAGCACAGAATGGAGCAGTTGAATGAGCTAGATGAGATCAGAAAAGAGGCAATTCTAAGAACTGATCTAGTTCAATATCAAAGAGCTAAGTGGCATGACAAATACATCAAAGAGAAAAAGTTTCAAGAAGGAGATTGGGCATTGCTATTTGATTCCAAGTTTAAAGATTTTAAAGGAAAATTTCAAACTCATTGGCTTGGGCCATATGAGATTGACAAAATATTTAGCAATGGAGCGATAAGAATCAAGACCATTGATGAATATCAAACTCCTCTTATTGTGAATGGCCACAGATTAAAGATCTATCATAAGCCACTCTCAAAAGAGGAATTTGTCAAAATGTTTCAAGATAGTTCTGCAATAAGGCCGGTGAAGAAGAATCCTTTTTCTCCACCAGCCTAGCCTTTGTTCCTTTCCATTTCTAAAAAAAAAAATTTAAAAAAAATGTATAAGTCTGAAAACCAATCACTGATTGGCAGTCTTATACAGAAAATACAGGGCGAAAATCAGGAACTCCTGACGCCCTATATTTTACAAAAAAAAAAATTATTTCTCTCATTTTACAGTTTTGTGACACTCCACTTCATTTCATTCCACTTCATTACACCCCACTTCATTTCATTCCACTCCATTTCATTTCATTTCGCCAATAAAAGTTTTTTCATGACCATTTTCATTCAGTCAGTTATCATCTATCCATCTCCATTCAGTCAAATGATTGCTGTGTCAGTTTCCGCAGCCAGAAGCAGTTTCCGCAGCCACCACTCTGTTTTTCAAAAATTGACAGTTAGATGTTAGTTACATAATCATGAAATCAAATGCAGGTATGACCGAGGACATATTATGAAGACATGAGGCACTTAAAAGCATCAACAAGGAGCAGCTGGTCGAAGATTAATGAAAAGAAAATGGCAAGAATTCCAAGGTATGAGTAGAAATTTATTTCAAATAGCGTTCAAAGCACATTTTTACATAGTTATAAAACCATAGCTCCATTATATGCAATGATTGCGTTGATAACTCCATAACCGTTCCACGATCTCTATACGATTCCCCCACAATCCTTGCATTCATTTTTAAATGGCCTCATAATCAAGCCTCCGGTTTTAACTCGTGTTCGGCTGTACTTTGATACTCCACCTATAATCATGGGACGTGGTTGATTTGATCACGGCTTCTCTCCGCCGCACAAATTCCGCATCCATTTCATAAACGTGTTTACGTCCACTCTGCAGCCATTTAGTTTAAAATTCTGCCGGGTTCACTTTACTTCCCTACTATTTTATTGAAGCCACGATTGCATTTCCACCTTGTTCATATCAGTCTCCGCTCCATTCCGTGAATTCACCTCCACTACCACTTCTCTGTTTTCCATTTACAATCACTGTTTTCTTCTCCATAAACCCTGTTCATCACCATAACCCAACCGTCTACCTCCGCTAAAACCCTTACTCACGCAGACAGATTTTAAAAACAGAAGGATGGGTCTGTTGTTGAGGGCGGAACCAGAAGGGCCCAAGTTTTTGGAAGGATACCCGCAAGTGAAAAACATATTGAAAAAGGCAAGGTGGCTATGGTTTATTCAAAAATTCAAGGGCCACAACAAGGAGATTACAAAGACTTTTGTGAGGTCTTTTAACGGTCTGCACGTGGAAGTGGGAGACCTCAAGTTTATAGTCACCGAGGCATCCACAACAGCCGCTACAGAACTTCCGCAGGAGGGTGAACGCTGGTTCAAGAACAAGAGCTTTGACGAGAAGGCTTGGAGGGTTATCTTACGAAATCCAGGAATGGACGTAACTATTTTTAAACGAGGAATCCCTGTCAATGCTTTAGAAGAGAAGTGGGCCAATTTATTGCTGATTATTCAAAAGTTCATCACCTGTGAGGGACGTTTTGGATCAATGTATATGTATCACACTCGGCTGTTGATGAATTTCCTAGAAAACCAAACCCTTAATCTGCCATACGTTTTACTGAACAATTTGAAAAAGATGTCTGTAATCGTCCAAAAGAATCTAGGGGACGTAGAACCACACTTGTATTACCATGGCCTTGTGAAAATCTTGATAGAAAAACAATTGAAAGAAAAGAAAGACACATGGGAACAGTTTCTAGTCAGAGCTTTCTTTCAAGATCCACAAGAGGCCCCTGAAAGCAGTACATCAAGAAGAAGCAGGAGAAAGAGAACAAATGAAAAAATTCAAAGTTCTCCTACTAACATAGTTGAAGAAACTAGTAGAGAAGAAAGACTGTCTAAAATAAGGAAGGAAAAGACTGAGGGTAAGAAGCCAACCAAATCAAAAGAGAAAAGAAGCATTGAGGCCGTGCAACAAACCCCAGAACCTTCCTCAGAAGAAGACCATCAAGTCTTGTCTGAAAGACTAGTTCACCTTCAGGAACAGTCAACTGTAGCCAAGAAGAAAAGAAAATAAAAACAGAGTAGGGAGGAAAAAGACACTAGTCCACAACATGTAAGAAGAAGCTACAGGCTAAAAGGGAAATTAAGGACAATGCAAACCAAAGGACCCCACTTTATTGACTTGGGAGGGGAAACACCGGAGTAGCCTCCATCAACGTCTCATGACTGCAGCCCACACCATACTTCCATTCCACAGCCAGATTTTGACATGAGTCCTTCTCGGCCAAATTTGGAAATCAGTCCTTCTCAACAGGATTTTGGGGTCAGCCCAAGGAAAACTACACCCGAGATAGACCCGAATCAGCAAGAGATGTATGATTATCTAGAATCCTTAGAAAAGGTAGCCACAGGCCCAAGCACTTCATCCACTCAACCTCACACAGCACAAGAAGCTCTAGTCCAATCGCTGAAACAAGAAGTCTTTGAATTGGAGGTTTTAAATAGACATATTAAAAATGAAAATGAAGCATTAAAGGAACAAAGCAGATTGGACAAGATCATTCATGACAACACTATGTTACATCTGGGGCTGTGGCAGAAAAAGAACAGGAAATTGAAGAAGAAATGCAAGAGGTTGAGTAAATCACTTATCAACCTCAAATTCAGATGCTTGATGAGGAAGCCTAGGATGGTAGTAGTACCAAGGAAGAGGAGAAGAGGGCTGGATGTGCTGGCAGAGGTGTCAGAGCATATGGATTGAAGAGAGGATGGTCAAAATTTTGGTTGCATGGGGACATGCAACACCTTCACAGTGGGGGTATGTTGAGCTCCAAACTTGCATCTTTCCTATACACTTTCCTAGACTCTTTCCATTCACCTGGACCTCCTAAGCTATCAACATCATTGCATATTAATCATAAAAGAGCATTTAAAGTGGTTTTTAACTATGTTTTGTGTCTGCTGTTTGAATTAGATTTTTGCTCATTGAGCTGCGGAATCCTGTCACTTTCCGCAGCCGTTTTTGTTAAAGTCCATATTGTAGGTGTCTTCAAGCAAATCGAGCCACATGGGAAAGTTGGAAATAACGTGGACATGGACCGAGTCCTATTGGCTCAGTCGGATTCATCAGAAGAGGCCGTGGTCAACAGTGGTCAAGCGGTGGTCAACAGAAGAGTCCTACGGCAACAGAACTCTGTTTCCAAGCACGTGGAAGATCTTCGTGGCCGTTTCTAGATTTCTGGAGGCATGCTGACACCTGTAGGCTGCCCACGATGTAAATCCAACAAGCCACTTTCATTAGATTGCATCATCTCGGCAGCCATGATGCTAGATCCGTGGACGCTGTCGTTCACGTGTCCTCTGTCAGCGCAGTTTTTAGGAAAACAGTTATGTAAATGTTTGCTATAAATAATGCGTTTCTATACGCATAGTAGTTAGTCTTTTGTAATGTAATGTTTCTATTAAAAAGCCCACTGTGCCATGACATTGTTTCGTTGTTATGACTGCATTCTGAATATATGAGAAGACTCTATTTCTGAGCATAATTCTTGGTTGATCGCTGTTGCCTGAGGTTGTGCAGAGGGCCCCTGCACATGCCGAGGTTTTGTTTCATATTGCTGTATAGTTTCATGCTGTGTTTTTTTATGTTTATTATGCCATAGTTATTCACTTATGTATATTGCATTTCTTATGGTACTAACGTTTCATTTTTGTTCATAATTTACATGCTTTACATTACTTTTAACGCTGATCAGTGTGTATGTTCCAGATTACAATAGGCAGCCCGAGCATTTGCATATAGTTTTCACAATGAATAATGACATGGAATCAATCTTTCTACTGACTTACTTTTCTTAGTTTTTAATTTCAGTTCTGTTTATTTCAGTTTTTTTCATTGCCTTTATTAGTTAGCTTAGATATTAAATTGCTCATATCATTGTCAGTTACCTCCGAAAGCCATAGCGAGACTAATGGTGAGGGATTGAAGTATGAGTGTGTAATTTGATATTAGTTTATTTTTCTGCAAATTAGATATCAGATTGCTCAAGTTGTTGATGATTACCTCCGAAAGCCATAGTGAGACTAACTGGCGAGGGGCCAGACTATGAATTGATGTGATTTGATTTTAAGTTTACTTTTCTGCAACTAGATATCAGATTGCTCAGGTTGTTGATGATTACCTCCGAAAGCCATAGCGAGACTGACGGGCGAGGGGTCAAAATATGAAATGATATAATTTGATTTTAGCTTTACTTTGCTTGTAATTTTTGGATTTCTTTGAGTACAATTTATTTTGTATTTAGACAGCAGCAGGGATAATGGTTTCATGATCAATATTTCACTGTTTGTTTGATTAGAATAGTGGCACATTTTCATTTTCTTTTAGGAGTTAATCTCATCATTGCATGTTCTAAGACCTTTTGAAGTTTGAAGTTTTGGAAATCATTTTAAAGGACATAATTGCCTTGAATATTTATATCCATACTTGTCTTTTAGAATTTCCATTTCTAATTAGGAGATAAACGAAGATAAAAACCCCCAAAACAAATAAAAAAAAATAAAAAACGACAAAAAAGTAAGAAATAGGTTATCTTGCACATATAGTGCGCCATACTTCAACAGTTTACGGCTCCCGGATTGACAATTAATATAGCAATTTAGGACACTCTAAATTGACCAAACAGGTATTTATATGAGTCTAGGTCATGGTATTCATCAATTGAAAGTTATGAAAGATAAAGAAGATATTTATGGGTTTTTCACTCAAGAGGAGGGGTTTTTGTTGAAGATAGCAACAAGAAATGCTAAAAATAGAAAATGCTAAAAATAGCAGTTCAGCTAGTGTTGAACTTAGCAACAATGGATGAAAAGTGAAAGTGCCAAAAATATATTTTCTATAAATAGCATTTTAGGATCCCTTCCTATTTTAGTCAGTCCGTAAAACTATAATAGGAAGTAAAATTCGAATTTGATATTAAAAACAATTTGTAAATTAATTAATTAATTCATCTTGAGTTAATTAGTTAAGGAATATCAAACTTGAAGTCTATGTGGGGACATGCAACAATTTCTCCATAAATTGAGGAATTTATCCTTTAGTTAAAGAGATAAGGATGAGTTCTAATTTGAGTAGTAATTAGTTGGCTCAGTTAACTGAGTCAAGTCCATATAGATTGATTTAAACAGTTTTTTTAAATTAAGTAAGTTTAGTTAGTTAATGCATGCTTGCATATAACTGCTGCTCTTCAGATAAATGAATATTCTCTCATACATAACTCATGTATGTCAATTTAGATAGAGACCCAGTTGAGATTAGATGGAGGGACAATATACTATTAGTTGCTAGGATATTCCTTGGTGAATATTCCTTGCATGCAGAAGGATTTCTTTCCAAGAGAATTGCATTGTTACTTCTTCTTGTTCAGTGAGTGTGATGATGCCAATTCACACATGTGGCTTCACTGGACCCCAAGAAAAATTTCGCAAAGAAATATGGGCTTGGAGGACTTGAGGAGGATATATACTTGTCTATTGAGTCTATGAGCTTCATTGTTTTTTTACAGAGAGAGCAGGAAAGCTTTTGAGATGATTTCTTTTATAACTTGGACAAGATTTCCACTTGTATGATAATACAGAGTTGGGGTTTTAGGCTGGTGCTTTCCCCTGGTTATTTCTTCTGTGTTATGTGTGATTGATTTCTTCTTATCAGTTATATGTGTTCAATTGATCTTTGCTCATATTCGATTAAGCTTCTGCATAATTGTTTGTAGAAGTAGATCAAGTATTTTGCTTTAGTATATTGCATTATCAGCTGATCTACAGGTGGGAATTTCTACAGTTTTGGCATTGGCTTGCAGCCTATATACTGTGTCACTGTTCTTACTATTTTGGTAGTTGTTTGGTGTATTGTACATTGGAATAATAACAAACAAAGCTAATAAGTAAATGGTAACACAAACAATTATCGAGTTAAGAGAATTAACATATTCTTTTCCATATTGAATTCTCAACATGGAATTAGAGCTTTGGTTCTCTAAGGGCATCATGAAGATCTCCTCTACAATGAAGAAGTTCATCAAGAAAATTTCAAGCCATCTCAAGAAAGGTATCAAGGAAGCATGTAGTTTATTATTCTCTTCAAAGAAGGCATCAATCAATGAAAGGGATGGAGGTCTCTTTTGGGATTTCTCTGGTACATTCCAAGATTAAGACATCTGGGTAATTGATATTGGTGCATCAAGGCACATGACTGGTCACTCCAACCAATTAAAGACCTTATCAAAAGGAAAATTTGCTTACTCTGTGGAACTTGGAGACAATGAAAGCTATCCGGTGAAGGGCATTGGATCAATTTACACAAAACTGAAGGATGGAAGCAACATAAACCTCAACAACATTCTATTTGTTCCAGGTTCACACAAAAAATTACTTTCTATTTCAATTTTAGAAGATAAAGGAGATAGAGTAGCCTTCATTGATGGAAAGGTAGTTGTTTGGGGAAAAGGACTCAAGCATAAATCAAATTAAAGTTATTGGTATTCGAGAAGGAAGGCATTACAGATTAATATCTCCTGTAAACCAAGCCCTAGTTCACACTGAGATTAGTCCATGTGAACTTTGGCATGGAAGGTTTGGGCATCTACATTTCAAAATTCTTCCAACTTTAAATTCCATAGTAGATGGAATCCCTAATCTGAAGGAAGATCATGAAGGTGTCTGCAAGGGATGTGAATTGGGCAAGAATACCAAAAGACCATTTGGAAGCAGTGCTTCATAGTCGAAAGAAATCTTGGATCTCATTCACTCTGATGTGTGTGGCCCTATGACTCCAAAATCACTTGGATGCCATCTATACTATGTCACATTCATATATGATCATTTAAGAAATACCTGGGTTTAATTAATGAAAACCAAGGATGAAGTATTTACAAGATTTCAAGAATTCAAGGCTGAAGTGAAGAACCTTACAGAAAGAAGAATCAAGATATTGATATTTGATAATGGAGGAGAATATACATCCAAAGAGATTATAAAATTCTGTAAGGAGTATAGGATTAAGAGGGAGTTTATAGTCCCATACAATCCCAAACAAAATGGAGTCATAGAAAGAAAGAACATATCCATTGAAGAAAGTGTAAAAGCAATGTTACACGATCAAGATCTACCTAAGTTTATGTGGGGAGAGGCAACCAAGACAATAGTCTACATTGAAAATCAATTTCCTCACAGATCTATAGATAAAAAAACTTCGGAAGAATTATTCACTAGGAAGAAGCCATCTATAGATCATCTTTGGATCATTGGGTGTCCCATGTATATTCATATACCAAAGGACAAAAGAAAGATGTTGGATCCTTCCGGTATGAAGGGAATATTTGTTGGGTTTAGTAACTCATCAAAGGCCTATAGAATCTATATGAAAGATGGATATCACATTGAAGTTAGTCATGATGTCATATTTCATGAGAGTATAGCATTTAAGAATTCAAAGGAAATTTCCATAGATTCTGATGACGAAGAACTTCTGATATTTGAGGAGGAAGTTGACAAGGAAGGAGAATGATCACACCATGAAGAAGAAGGGCCAAGTGAACCTGTTCATCCTGTGGCCATTCCTGAAACAAAGAAAATATTGAATTGGTTGAAATCCACACTACTTGATGCAGAAGGTCATGGGGAAACACGAGGATCATTTAAATAAAGTAAGAGACCTAAGAAATATTCTGGGTATGCTGCATACATGACAAAATTAATAGAGGCAGAACCATCAACCTTTGAAGAGGCTGTAGAAAATAGAGAATGGAAGGATGCCATGAATGAAGAGTATCCATCTATAATGAAGAATGGATTCTGGGAGATCGTACCTAGGCCCGAAGACAAATCTTTGGTTACTTCCAAGTGGATCTATTAGATCAAGCATGCAACTGATGGAAGTATAGATAGGTATAAAGAAATATTTGTGGCTAGAGGGTTCTCTCAACTTGAAGGCAACGACTATGAAGAAAAATTTTCTCCAACAACAAGATATACGATGATTCGATCATTGGTCTCTCTTGGAACATCGATGTGATGGAACATCCACCAAATGGATGTCAAGGCTCTATTTCTGAATGGCAATATACATGAAGAAGTCTATATAGAACAACCCTTGGGATTCGAAGTCAAAGATAAGAAGGCATATGTTTTCAGATTGAAGAAAGCATTATGGTCTCAAGCAAGCACCAAGGGCATGGTATGCTAGAATGGATGCATACCTACAGAGAATAGGCTTCAAAAAAAGTTATGCTGAATCGAACCTTTATATTGAGGTTGTAAACAATGGACCTGTAATTATTCTTCTGTATGTAGATGATATTCTCTTGACATGTGTAGAAGGTCAAATTGAAGAATGTAAGAAGAAACTGGCAGCACAATTTGACATGAAGGATCTTGGGTTGATGCATTACTATTTGGGACTAGAAGTCTGGCAAGAACTGAATGAAATCTATTTGGGTCAAGGAAAGTATGTGATCAAGATTCTAAAGAAGTTCAACATGATGGACCATACTCCTATGACCACTTCGATGATCACAAAATTGAAGAGACTGAGGAGTTCCAAATTAAGCCCTGTGGATCCTTCTAGGTATAGACAACTTGTTGGCTCATTGATGTAGTTGGTGAACACTCTACCAGAAATATGTTTTGCAGTAAATATACTCAGTCAATTTGATGAGCGCCAGTATTGCAACAAGGATGCTGCAACTCCTCGGTTACCAACTTTACTTATCAACCCGGGGTTCGTACAAACTTGGAGGTGACAGTGCTATATGCACAAGTAAAAGTGAAGGTCCTGCCTATTGTCACTGTTCGTCTGGAGAGAGACCCCAGGGGTTCCAAGCTAGAATTCTATAGAGTCAGAAGAAGCTTGATTCTTTGGTGGAAGAACAGAAAATTTATTCTAAGAGAGCTGCTCTACTGCAGTAATGAAGAAAACATGTGATGCTAAATCACACCATATCCTAATTAACCATTTAAACAACTATGCTAAGCTGAATTGCTAAATCAACACTAACCTAATGCTGCTATCTAAGTTAGAGAAGTAAAGAGCATCAAACCATACTAATGTGTAAGCAAGGAAACTAAACTAAATCTGTTTTCACTGTTTTAGATTTTTTGGTAAAATCAAGCATGCATTTTAATTGTTCTTGTAGACGTGATAGGTAGATGGAAGGTGGTTGAGGATGGCTAGAAGGTCTATGGAGTGTTTGGATAGTGTGGTGTGTGTCGAGTAATTGAATTATAAACTGTGTGTGGATTAGAGTAATTCTACATAACATAAGTGTGCATGGAATTCAAAGAGAATCCGAGAGAGAGGACAATGCTCAGAGGAGTATTGAGATGATCAGACAGTGTTGGATTTTGATTGAATAAACAAATCAAAGCTCAGGAGTGGCAACGTTTAAATAATTTGCAGAACAAAGTTCGGGAAGGAGTCAAGCGGAAGAGTAATCAAAGATCGAGATCAGTGAAAGGAAGATGTAATGAAGCAGCAGTGCACAGGAACCATTGGATTAGTCAGATCAATGAACAGGATTAACGGAAGATGAGAGACGGAGATCTTATCGTAGGAGATTACGTTAATAGATGGATGGATCACATCAAGTCACGTGTCAATATAAGGGTGGAAAACATGTAGAAATGATGGAGCGGTCTTCGTAGGTGGTAAGCAGTATCTCGCGTGCCCTAAGAGCTGTAAGTGGAATTCCTAAATTTCACGCGATTAGCCTAAGTGGGTGACACGTAGCACGGGAAAACCACTTTTCTTGCGCGCTATCAGTTGGATATCGGTCATGCAAGAATTCACGTGAGATTGCACGATAGCCGTTGGATCATGCGGGATTGATCAATGGTGGAGATCGACCAAGCTAGTTGGCGAGTGGGTGACGCGATAGCCGTTGGATCAAGCGAAACAGATTGACGGTGGTGATTTGGAGCACCTAAAGTTAAACATTCAAATGAATATAGGTGGTAAGCAGTATCTTCACGCGCCCTAATAGCTGTAAGTGGAATTCCTAAATTTTATGTGATCAACCTAAGTGAGTGACACATAGCACAGGAAAACCACTTTTATCGCGTGCTCTCGGTCGGATATGGTCGTGCAGGAATTCATGCGAGATTGTGCGATAGCCGTTGGATCATGCAGTATTGATCAATGGTGGAGATCGACCAAGCTAGTTGGCGAGCGGGTGACACGATAGCCATTGGATCAAGTAAAACAGATTGACGGTGGAGATTTGGAGTGCCTAAAGTCAAACGTTGAAATGAATATGCAACACGTGGTTAACGACGATTGGTTAGGTTTGTTGTGGATCAGACAGTAAGGAAATCTACAGGTATAATTTGATTAAGACGAGATTTATTAGCTTCCACATATATTATGCATGAAGAAAGTGTTGAAGGAAATGAGAATATGAGTGAGATCTTATTACAAAAAGAGAGTGATGGAAAAAGATAATGATGAAATGAACCAAGTACTAAATCAAGACGACAAACTCCAAAGCTCATGCAAGAACTAGAAATCTATGTTTTTGGGGTTGCTGAAGGGTCTCTTCCTCAAGTCATGGTCCCAAAGGGAGGAGGTGAGGTCGAGACACCTGCTGACAACCTTATGGTGATCTTTTTCTCCTTGCTAACCTACTAATTGAAAGAAGGCACAAATGGAAGCAAACTAAAACACAACCAATCTACTCTACATTGTTGTAATGGAAATGCAACTACTTAAGCAAATGAACGATTAAACCATGAATCTATGCTAGCATACATGTACAATAAAGATGAGTCTTGGCTGCTAGGGTTGGGACCTAACCCAAGAGCTTCAGCCCTCTGAGTTAACTCAGTGCTGGCTCAAAACAAAACTCATTCTTATTATCAAAACCATGGATTAAATACAAAATTGTCACACATCTTGCAGCTCAAAAAAAGAGTAGAGTATTATAATAAAAAATCTGAATCCTACTGAGGTCCTAGGCCTCTCTACTTATACATCTGAAGTCTCGAACAAATTCCTTAAAATTAGGGAGGCTCGGCTCCCAAACTCGATATAAACTGGTGCTTTGACTTTCACTTGCTCGGCTGCATTCTAATCCTCATGATTTGGCTATTTGCACTCCAAGATGATGGAGGAATATTCGAATGGGGGGGTCGTAAATGAGAAGGATTTACCTCCTATAATTCCTCTCCCTTGTCCCATTTGATTTTTGACCAAGGTATTTGCCAAAATTCCTTGCTTTTATCCTTTAATCCTGCATTAAATGCACATTAGACCACAAAGCAAAATATCCAACTCTAACTCACTCATAAACAAAATATAATCAAAAGTATGCAATAAGTTGTGAGAATAGTTGGTTTGACTAAGCTAGGAGGTGAATTAAGGCCCATATAATTACCCAATGATGAGGATCATCATCACCCCCCTACTGAAAGAGTTGCTCATCCTCTGAACAACTTAGTCAATGTCCATGTCCTTGATGGCTCTGGTAGCCTCTCTAACATCCCATGCCTTTGCTGTGTTCTCTTCTTATTATTCATAGAAGCCTGCTTTCCTTTCTACTTCTTCCCACTGGCTCTTTTCCTCTTCTTCTTTTCTCCCTTCTAGTATATTTCTAGGAGTAGTGGTGGACTGAGTTTTAGGCCTATCCAATTGACCTTCAACCTTTTTATTGATTGCTTATACATAGGTGTCCTGTTGAGTGCCTCTCTCAACCTTTGAGGGGGGTGATATTCTCTGATCTTCAAGCTGTGTGGCAGTGTGTTCCATCTCCTTAAGCAGATATGTATACTATAATCTCCTAGAAACCTAAACATATCCTCAAAATGTGAAATTGCTTGCTCTTGGGTAGCAAGATATCTAGGTGCCAGCCGAGGACCATTTTCAATTAGATTATGGGTGCTGATTAGGACCGTGGGATTTGATTGTTCAACTTTGATGAAAAGAGGTTAATTTTTCTCTCTGGCCAATATTCTTTTCATCTCTGTAGCCCTTGACTCCTCATGGTTCATCCATTATGCCAAAGCCATTAATTGTTGATCTCCTAGCTCGGCATTAGGATCCCAAACATTCATGTTTGTGAGGGCCATGTTGTGGAAGTAAAACTTAGCCATTTTGGCCCTATCCTCTAGTGTACTTTGATCACAAAGATCAATAAACTGCCTGTAGTCCTTAAATGGCATTGTGCCCCTTTGTGCTAGTGTTTTAATCTTAAATTGTAGCCATTGTTCTCTGAGGTAAAGAGCATAGGATTTAGCTGGAATCCTAAATTGGATGGCCTCCAAGGAGAGGCTGGCCATACATTCTAGTTGGTTTTCCTTTTCCTGCAGCTGTCCTCTCAGCCATGCATTTTCCCTCTCAAGTTGATCTCTCATTATTGCTTCTCTGTCCCTTAAGCCACTTAGCTCTTTGCCCATTTCCTTGAGCTTCTCTTCCATGTGCCCAATGTCTTCCACCCCTTTTTGAGGTATCACCCTACCTCCTTCAATAAACTGGTAGTAGGAGTCTAGGTTAGGTTGGGGACTTGGTTCTTTTGTATCAGGGTCTTCCTATTTTGTTTTTTGCTACTCCCCTACCTCGCTTTCCAATTTCTGTGTTTCCTGTAGTTTTTTCTGTGGATCCTGTAGGATGGCCTTACCCTTTAAGGAAGTTGATCTGGTATTAGGCCTCCTTACATAGGTGATTGGCGACTTAGGGGAAAGCATTTTGTCTCTTGGTGTAGGGTAATCTTCAATCTCAATAGGGATTTTTGTTGATATTTGTGGCTTCCCTTGTTTGATTCGTGTTCTATTTCTTGTTTTGAAATATAGAGGGGTTTGCCTCCTTATTTTCCCTTTTTTCTTGACTGTGGTGCTAAGAGTAGTGAGGGCAGCTGCTGCCTCCCTCTTAAGGGCCTCTGGAGACACCCTAGGTGACTCCTCCTTGTGTTCTTCCCCTTCTGTTTCAATGCCTTCTTCCTCTCACTTTTTCTTATCATCTTCCTCTTGCTGTTCTTTCTCATCTCCATTAGTTTCTTCCTTCATTTCCTCCTCTGTTTCAGCATCATCATCCTTCTCTTCTCCCCCTTGTTCTTCTGCTTCATCATGTTCCTCTGTATTAGTTTCTTCTTCATCCATCTCATCCCCATCTAGCTCTGTATCTTCTTCTTCTTGTTTTGCCTCCTCCTCATTGACAGAAGGAATAACATCATAGGTGAGGGTTTTCATGTCATCCTCTATTGGTAAGTCTCTGAAGACTTACCATGTTATAGGGATCCTGAGGTTTTGGAGGGCATCCTCAATTAGGATCTTGATCAACCCATGGTGAACCAATTTTTGGAAATTCCCTTCCTTTACTTTGTTGCTGGAGTCTATGAGTGATTGCATTAAGAAATAGGGTATGCTGAGTCTTTGGTGAACTAGTGTTTCTACCCCAAATCTTAATTCTTCAAGCATCCTAAAATGGTAGCCATAAATAACACTGTATCTACCCTCACATGAGATATATTTGATGAGTTGGTAACCTACCTCATGCCATGGGTATGGCAGACTGTCCCTCCTTACTCCATTTTTATCCTCTGTGGGTTCTTCACCTTCTAAAAAGAATTTCCTTTGTGCCACCTGACTGTCTGCTTTGTCTTCTTTTCTCCATGGAATTCCTAGGGGAAGTGTGTCGACCCTACTGATGAGCTCTGGGGTAAGATCTATAGTGAGCCCTATAACTATAACAGTGGCGTGGCTTCTGCTGTGTGGAGTGTGTGAATGAGAAAATTCTTGAGCCACCTCATCATCATACCCTGTGAATTTTTCAACAAACCCCATCCATTGGTGTCTTATAAAGATTTCAAGAACTTGGGGGTGTTGTTGGATCCTCACAGTGTTTGTGGGTTCTCTCCTATTAAACCATCTTTTCATCTTTCTTGTGAGGCTTGAGGAGGAAATGAGAGGTTTGACACAAGAATTTTAAATTCAGGACAAAACAGAGTTTCCTGTGTATGCAATTCACCTCCCACAATTTTTATATCCACTAGATTGTAGAGAATTTCTAGTTCATTTGCTTGTAAATGGGGATGGATTTTTAGATCCTACCTATTTGGAATGGTGGCAGTAGACAATTATCGTGATATTCTCTCTTGAACTCCTCTCTGCCTATCCTGTAGGCTACCTCTGTGTATCCTGTAGACTGCTCCTATAGATTGTTCCTGTAAGAATTCCTGTGCATGCTCCTCTATAAATTCTCTTGCAAAACGATGGATCCTTGCTTCCGGTGGGTGGCCATAGTTATGAGAGTGACTTGAGTGAGGGAGTTTCAGGGAGGTGGAATGCATGAATGCATGCAAAGGATGTTTTGTTTCCCTTTATGGCTTTTTGGGGTGAGGTGGTGTGCTGGCAGCAGAGTTACATTGCCATTTTTGGACCATTGGTCCCCACTACCACCTCATCATTCCCACTCCTCGTCATCAGCTCCCACCTCGTAGATCTGTAGTTAACCACTTCTTATCCTACTCCTCCTCTGTCTTTGAGTCGACTGCAGCCACGTGTGAGAGGACACCCGGTTTTGTATGTGATGACTGAACAAAGGTGGCCAAGTTAACTAGCCACCTTTTCACTTATCAACCAACTACCTTGTAACCCGTACAACTTTTGAGCAAGTGATGCATATGAGTGAGTGAGCGGGATACTTACCTGTGGTCTCGATGCCATGCTGCAGTTGTCTAAGATCAGAGGTGCTATGTTTTTTATTTGCTGCATGGTCATTCTTCTTCCTCCTCTGCTGTCTGCTGTCTGGAGATTCTGGACCATCCTAGTGAAGACTTGTAGCTGATGATTGATATTCTGTGGGATAGGCTGCTACAAGATTTCCTACAAGATGTCTTGTAGCTGCTTCTCCCTTATAATTTCTTACTCATGTTGCTGGCTGGGGCTATGAGGATACTGCAATGAACAGACAGAATGAGTAGGAGTGTGTGTAGAGCAAGGGGCATTCAAGTAATGCTCTTACTCTCCTTTGTTTTCCCTTTTTTCCTTTTTTTTTTTCATAATTGGCAGAAACTAATCTCTTTTTGTTTTGAATGGTGAGTGCAGGGATGATGGTAATGGACAAGGTGAGGGGTTAGATCATGTCTAGAATGAATTTTGGGGACCTAACCAACCTACCATTCACCCTCAGATTGCTTCTTGTGGGTTTTCCAGGCCACTGGAATTCCTATATTATCATCTTGTAGGTTTCTAGGGGATCCTGTAGGAATACAGTTCATCCTATAGAAAACACAGTCTTCGCCTAAATTGAAGCAATGAAGTGAAAAAAAATGGAATTGATGGAGGGATGCATGGTAAGGAGTGGAGGAGATGAATATATGTGAGGCAAGGTTCCCTTTGGATCTTCTCTTTGCTCCTTGATTGTCTTTCTCGCCCACTTGAAAATAACAATTATGTTTAAAAAAAAAACACACCTAGGCTGCCTCAGAGAAGTTTTCACCCTAGATGTTTTCCTTGGGCGCCTCAAGGAACGTTTTCACCCAGGGATATTCTTATTCTTTTTTCCTCTTTTTCAGTGACCTGATGAGGGAGGAGCTGGAACTTTCTCCACCATCATCACTGTCTTATTGATATTGTCAATGAAATCTTGTTTTGATAAAGGCCTCTTGTACATTTTCAATCGGTGTCCATTAACAAGAAATGGAATGGCTTCTTCATCTATAGATGTGATTTGCACTAAACCATTATCATGGCATATTTCCACCATATAAGGTCAAAGCCATCTTGTCCTTAGCTTGCCCTTGAAGTCTTATACCTAGAATCATATAACAAGGGCCAATCGCCCTCTTGAAATTTCTTCTCCTTAATATGTCTATCATGCCAGATCTTCCTCTGAAGTTGAACTATCTCTGTATGTAGGAGGGCCTGCATTCTGAATTCATCCAAGCCATTCAAATGGAACAATCTTTCTTTTTGTGCATGACTGAGATCCAAATATAGTTGGGCTGCCATCCTCAATGTGTGATATTCAAACTCAATGGACAACAATGCCTTTTTCCCATAGACCACCTCATAGGGTGTAAATCTAGTGGTGGTTTTCCATGTTGTATTATAGGCCTAGGTGGCCTCAACTAGTCTCTCTGCCCAATCCTTTTTGCTGCTACTCACTACCTTGGTTAAGATGCTTTCCAGTGCCCTGTTGGTCACCTCCACTTTCCCATTAGCTTGTGGATGATAGGGAGTGGAGGTCCTATGCTTGATTTTGTGATGGCTGAGCAGTTCTTCAATCATGTTGTAGGTATACTGGCTGCCTTGGTCTATGACTAGCTCTCTAGGGTACCCAAATTTGTAGAATACATTCTCCCTTAGGAACTCAACTACCTTCTCTTCTGTTGCTGCCTTAATCGCCTTGGTTTCAGCCCACTTAGTCAAATAATTAGTGCACACAATAATGTATTGTTTTTGCTTTGAAGGAGGGTTGATATGCCCAATGAAGTCCATGCCCCACTTGTCAAATGGCTCGAAAGTCACTTGAGGTTAGGGGCATTTCATCTCTTGGAGTAGGCTTTCCCATCCTCTGGCACCGATCACACTGACTAATGTAATTTTTACATCCTGATGAAGAGTGGGCCAATAATAGCCTGCTTGTAACACTTTGAATGTTGTCCTCTTTGCTGCAAAGTGACCTCGATAAGGCCCATCATGACAGGTCAATAGGATGTCAAAAAATTCCTGTTCCCTTACACACCTTCTCAAGATTTGATCTGGGCCAAGTTTGAAAAGGTTTCCCCCCATCCAGGTGAAGGGGGTGCTTTTCCTGACTAGCTTGCTCTTTTATTTGGAGGGCAAGTTTGGTGGGAACTGTGCTGATACCAAATAGTTTACTATATTAGAAAACCATGGGGAGAGAACTGAAATAGCAAACAAATTCTCATTTGGTAACAGGTCATCCACCATTCCTTCTTCACCTGCAGGCAGATTCATCCTAGATAGAAAGTCTGCAACAAAATTTTCCGTACCAGGCTCATCAACAATAGTTAGATCAAATTGTTGTAATAAAAGCAACCATCTTATAATTCTAGCATTCACATCTGGTTTGTTCATTAAATATTTGATTGTAGCATGGTTAGTATACACAAATGTTTGGTAGCCTATAATGTAATTCCTAAATTTGTTTAATGAATGCACAACAGCCATGTGTTCCTTTTCGGTCACAGTATAATTTAGCTCAGCCTTTGACAGGTTCTTACTAATAAAATAGGTGGCATAGGGCAATTTATCCTCTACCTGGCCTAAGGCTGCTCCTATGGCTTTGTGTGAGGCATCAACATGAATATGAAAAGGGAGGGCCCAGTTTAGGCCTTGAAGAATTGGTGGAGTAGTTAACTTACCCTTTAAAATGTCTAAGGCCTCCTGATATCTTTTTGACCATATAAACTCAAAATCTTTGGCCAACAACCCAAATAAAGGAGAGGCCAACTTGCTGAAGTACTTTATGAACCTTCAATAGTATCCAGCTAACCCCAAGAAAAACCTGACATCCCTCTGCTTTTGCGGAGGTGGGACCCCTTGGATGATTTCTATTTTTTTCGGGTCCACCTGTAGTCCTTGCTGAGATATTGAATGACCTAGAACGGTGTTATAGACATTTTTGTGCCTTACAGCTATAAGCATGAAATGTCCATAATCCAAGGGATCCAAAGTCCCTAAAGATGTTGTTACAGCTCCTAAAGGAACAAGGTCAACCAATGACAGCTTCTCCCAGAAGTTCTCCACCAGAAACTGCTCAAAACTAGTCAAATCAGGATCAATTCAGAAGCTCCACTAGCTGCCTGCGTTGCAAAGCACCCAAATACTCTGGCTAGGTGCGTTGCAATGCACTTGAATGCACTACCCAGGTGCGTTGAGCGGGAAATGACAAGTGGCAGAGTCATTCAACGAGGTGGAAAGACCATGGAAGCTTCCAGAATCTTCTCCAATGACACTTGCCTCACTGAGTTCGACCAAGTGATGAGTAAGAGGCTCTCAGTCTCCAAGTGGAAGCAAGAACTGACAGAGAGAAGCCACAAGTCAAAACATAAGCTGACTCATCCTCTATGCTTACAGCTATATATGGATCCCTCATCTCAGAGATCCAGAGGCTGGAATTTTGTACTTTGCAGAGAATTGCTGTTGGTTTGAGATTGAGATTAGTACATTGGGTGATTTATGCTTTGTTGGAGGAGAGGAAGGGATTCCTTTTCTGGGAGGTAGATGCTGGATCGGAACTCACTTGGTTGTATCTCCTCTTGGACTTTCTTATCATATCAATAAAATTATTTGAGTTTCTCCTACATGTTGTGTATTAATGATGTTTTGTTATATTTGCATGTTTAGCTTAATCTGATCTTGAGCTTTTTATGAATGTATATCTATATCTTCGTGTAGTTTCTCTCTCTTGTGATCTTGCAGGAATTCGGTGAAGCTGGGCCGGTAAGGGAGCAGGGAGCTGGGAGCTATTGAAGAGAGGAGCAATTGGATCAACAAACTAGCGAAAGACACAGGTTAGTTACATCCTTCCTCCTCATTTACATTTCATAAAGAAGAATACTCAAGTAGTTTTCCTTGTTTGTTGCTAAGGCACTATCACACCTTAGAGTGGGATAGGGGCGTTCTGAATAGATACTTTTCCCAAAAACAAATTGGCGACTCCGCTGGGGATCGTATCTAGTTAGTTTATTTGTGTTTCTATTGTTGTTCTTCTCATAAACTTAGGAGTGGCGAATCGAACTGCATTTGCCATTTACAAATGCAAAGTAGAGATCTGCCACTCTAGTCCACTCACTGAACCTGTTTATGATCTGAACAAGCTGATCCGCAAATGCTCTAACTGCCCTTTGTGATAGCTCTTAGTCCTCCTTTAAATCATCCTTCTAATTGTACCTCATTGATTGCTTTTATCCGGCCAAAAACCATAGATCAAACTGCAAACCGTGACCCAGAACCTAGAGACAATTCTCGTTTCTGCTTCAGCGCAGGCTCTGTGAAGAGACTCTGCATTTCAACGCAGGTCCCGAGAGGGCTACCTATGCTGCAATTCAGTTTCTCTGTGCAACAGGTGCGCTGATCAGCCTTTGCCCTGTGCAGCTGTGGTTCTTTGCATCCTTGTGTTCAGTTTTATCTCTGTTTTTTGCAGCCTGTTATCAGTGTGTGTACCTATCTGAAAACCCCTTTTCTCTGCCTTAATTCCGCCTCAGTTGTATAAAAGAAACTGTATTTGTTTTTGTGTATTTGTTACATCATTTGCAGTTTCCCATTACAAAAGTAAACTAGTCATACTGTCGCCTTTAGATCTAGACCTGTCGTAAGTGTCGTTTTGATCTTAGGAGTAAATTTGTTTGCTGTTGACAGTTGATTGTGCTTTGAATTTTGTCTTTTGGTTTGAATTTGTGAATTTCTAGTGTCGAAACAAGTGTTTAATTCAAAATCATAAAGTGTCGTAATCGTCTTGTTTGTGTTTTTTCACTTGAAATCGAATTCAAATTTGTACAACAACTTTCTTTTTAGGCATCAATATTAAGAAAGTGAAAACAAATACATGCATTTGTGCATTTGCATAATGATAGTTTGTATGGTTTGATTTAGGAAAAGTGCATTTACAGTGTGCTCTATGCTCTTTGAGAAAATATTGTGTCTTTCTTTTCCCCTTGTAGCTAGGATTTTCATTGTTGAAAAGAGATAAAATCTTGCTTATCATCTTTAGACTGCATTTAGGAATTGTATCTACATCTCGTGGTGATCCAAAAAGGCAAACTTCTAAGAAAGATCAACCTAAAATAAATTGAATGAACTTAACAACACTTTGTAACTTAACGCACAACATAGAGGTCTAGGCTAGAGACGTGTTCCGGCGTCGTAAAACCTGGTGACTGTCGGCCTCACTGATGGTTGGGTGATTCCTCCTGAGAGACGATAAGCGCCAGTACGGATTGTGCTCCCATGTACCGTCGAGTATATATTAGGAGACCCCTATAGGCATAAAACCTTTATCCATAGGAAGCTGTGTCGGCCGCCCTACTGATCGCAATGCACTGAACACAGCATTCGAGAAGATTGACCGCCCGTACCTTAAAAAGTATTTTGCGGTTTTGCGATTGGTTTGGCACACCCTCTACCTAGAACTCTAGAGCAGTCCCTTTCGTTCCTTTTTAGACTCCTTAACGGAAAAGGTCCATCTGAGCACTTGTCGCTTCAGGCTCATTAAAAATCGAAGGAGACTAGAGTCATCTTTTGCTTTTTATCGACTCTTTAAAATTGAAAAAGAAAGTTGTGTCCAAGCGTCGTTAAAATTTATTTTAAACGGAATATTCGTACCCTTTTTCCTGCGTCGATCTTTAGGTTGAGAAAATGGAGCCTACCAACCAAGGAATTCCCCTTGGTGGAAATCCTAGTCCCTTCTCCTCTTGGGGAGATGTTGGTGCGCCCCATATGGCCACATTGTCGCTTCCAGGACTGACAATTGGCTTGCCGGTCTGGCTCTTCTCAACCAATGTCGTTCAGAACACCACTATTCCTGAACAGTCGAATCAGCAGTTAGACCAGTCCAGAGTTACCCACCAGCCTTCTAATTCCTCTAATTCTTCCTCTCCTCCTTCCTCTTTGCTTGACGGGACTGGCAAAGCTAAAAACCAAGTTCCTAAGGAGAAGAAGGAAAAGAAGAAGAAAGAGAAGAAGAAGAAGGAGCCAAAGGCGACTAGGGGCAAACGAGTGTCGTCTAACAAAAATCCACACACTGCACTGACCAGGCCTAAATCGCCATGTGTCATTTGCAAGGGAGACCACTTTCACAGAGATTGTCCCTGCATCCCTCGGATACTAAGGGACTGGTCTCCCCGTTTGCACAATCAAGTGGCGTCAACCTCTGATAGCCATGTTGAAAGCACACCGTCAACTAGCGAAAGTGAAGTCCCAGGACAAAAAGGGAGAACTAGATCTCCCTGTAGAGTGTGCGAAGGCAACCACGCCATCCACCGTTGTCCCTTCTTAGACGAAGCGAAAAGAGTTTTGGATGATCGTCCAGTTTCACCGTTACGACTTCCTCCTGGATATAAAAAACTCTTGCCGAGTCCTTCGTTAGTTGAAAATCCAGCTGGCCCGCTCAAGTGGTCAGCTGAAGCTCCGGTCATTGAAGATGAACCAGCTGAATCCATACCCGACGAAAGTCAAAAGGTCGAGGCGGCAGTTGACCCGGTCTTGCCTTTAGAGGATTTATCTTCGAATGACACAGTCACTGAAGAGAACAAGGATGACACCATCCAAATTCTCTTCATCAACACAGATTCCAACGAACATGGGGGCAACCCACCCATTCCTTTATCGCAGGAAGGAAGTTCGTCAGAGTCGTACCCGGCCATCTACTCGGTCCCACCTCCAAGCAACCTAGTTGTTTCCTTCGACTGGAATCAACTAGGCAGACCCCGTTTACCAGCAAGCATACCATTCAGAATTATCGTCCAAATATACAAAATGGTCATGGCTGGAACCATCATTGATGAGGGGGCATCTGTGAGTATCATTTCCTCTACTGCTTGGAAAGCGCTTGGTTCGCCATCGCTTTTGCCTGAAATGAGAAATCTGACAGGCTTTGATAAAGGAACCAGTCGACCTTTAGGGATCCTCCCCAATGTGCCCATAACATTGAAAGGGAAGACCGTTCAAATGAACGTGATGGTCGTTCAAGGACCCTTGGATTATAACCTACTCCTTGGACGAGACTATATATATTGCATGGGAGCCATCGTCTCCTCACTCTTTAGAGTAATGTGTTTTCTGCACAAAGGAAGAGTGGTCAAGCTCGTAGACCAGCTTTCATTTCCCAGATCACGCATCGCAAATAGTCATATACCATCCCTAAATGGTCTCTTCACGTAAGAAATGTCTCAACCCACGGTCCGTCCTCCCGATGAGCGCGAGTAATTCAGAGGGATATGACTGGAACCCAGGGGGCATGCGTCCTGGTCTGCTTCGGCAGGAAAACTTTGGGTATAAGGTAGGTTTCCGCGGGAGAATGTGACTAGTCTATACCCCATCCGTGATTGGAAGAGGGGTTGTTCTAGAATAAGATTCTTTTGTCAAAGTTATGTGTTTGGCGCTCGTTGTCACTCACCTTTGTCTATCTCGGTAGACATCGCCGAAGAAGTGTTTTGTTTGCTGCGCAAATGAGACAATTTTTGGTAACCTGAAAGAGGTAGGCCTTTCCTGGTAGAACAAATGTTTTATTTGCAAATTGAGGGGTAACCTTGAAATCGTACTTTATACCTGGGGGCATGCAAACCTTTTGGAGTGCAAGAAAGGGGCGGCTATTTATTTTTTAAATTTTTAGGATCTCTAACCCTTTAAACTCGTAGGATTAGTCGTTTCCGAACTTGCATAAAGAAAGGATTCCAGAGCAAAGCTTTGTAAGGCGCAAGCTCCATAAAAAATGGCATCTTACATGAGGCATTCTTATCATATGACTGGATTATCAAGCAGTTTTAGCACATAGTTCATGCTCGTTAAAAAATAAACATAAGATCGAGCAAGTGTTTCAACCCGCGTTTAAGCTCGTTAAAAAATGAACTATCCTCCGGTAAATAACCACCGTGAATGTAACATTATCAGCCATTAAAGCCTTGGTCGTGTTTGCACCGTCACCTCCACTTTTCCATTGGCCGATCATTCACCTCCATTTGATTGTTTACCCATTTTGAGGAACAGCTGCGAAGAGTGATCTCACTAGCCATCCTTGTGACACTGCCGTTATTGGAAAATTCCAACCCTTACCTAGAATCAGCTGCTACCCGTTTTTATCACTCGTTCCTCAAAAGACGAGTCTTCTTTAAGCTCTTTTCATCTAACTCGTAAAATATGAAAAGATTGCCGAGTTTTGGCCTTCCAGCTCGTTAAAGCGACAGGAAGTGCTATCCCTCCTCTAGATTTTAATATTTTTGGACCTGAGGGATTATTGCACAAAAAGATCGAGCGCTTGTTTTGTTCGGCTCGTTAAAACTATCGAAAATTCATCCCTTCTGTATTGTTTTATACTTTTTCGGACTTAAGGGATTAGATGACGAAAAAGGACTTCCGGAGTTAACTTTACGTACCTTTTCAGACTCTCTAAAAATGAAAAGGACCGAGTTATCTTTATCGTTAGACTCGTTAAAAATATTAATAGCGACAAACTTGTCTTTAGACGAGAACAAGTTTCACTATCGCTAGGCTCGTTAAAACATAGCGATGGGTTTGCCCGAAGGGAAAATTATAGAACAAGCATATGTTATCCTCCTCAAGCTCGACAAAAATAAAGAGGTACTGGTCAGCAATGACTGGGGAAAAATTGGGAAGAAACTCAAAGAACCTTTATTGGTAGCAAGTCGCTCTTGAACATGACACTTCCACTCCATGCCTGAGTCGGGTTGGGTTGTTTCATTCACCGGTCACATCACTATGGTCTCGCCATACCATCCACCTTTGGGGTAAATGCTACCAATCCATCATATAAGTGTCGCCGATATGTTCAAGAGAAGTCATCCAGAGAAGTCAACCGTGTCCCATCCACTACCATACATTATACTTCATTCTTTCATGACCGCCACCCTGAACCATATATCATCAGATCGTTTTCACCTCCATCAAAATCATTTGCTCCGTTCCGTGTCACTGATGTGGGATACATTAAGGCCCTCCTTTGACGGATCGCTTCTTGTCGACATCAGCTCATTATCCAAGAAGTTGATCTAGGAACACCCCCTTCAGTACTTTGAAGCTTGCATGCCTCAATGGCAAGTTTCTCACTTCCGGCGACAGGTATACATCAATGACCTTCGACCGAAAGATTTTGCGTGGTGTTCGACGCCAAGTCCTTTATTCACACCACGTGAATTGTACTGCAGTACCTTGAGGGTCATTATCATTATTGGTGATTCCTCTCGCGCTTGTTAACAATTTACATCATTGACTGGTAATCAAGCGATGTCTTTCCATGTTTGACTTCAAAACATTTCTCACATGGATCGACTTGTACTTAGAGTGAAGATCGGACGAGATTGAAGACCCCGGATCTAGTTTCATCCATCCGGGCTGCGATATATATTCAGGAAAAATAAAGACATTGACATGTACAACATTGTAGAACAGATGATCATCCTATCAAAAGGATGATGATTTCATCAGAATCATCAGTCTACCATCAGACGATTGTCTGTCCTATGTACATAAAAATGAATTTATAAAGTTGAGCATGGGAATGCCTGCCTCAGCTAGATCGTGAAAACAGTATGAGAAATAATGTATTGTATTGTATCTTATTACAGGTCTCCTCCCAGCATTGAATGAACTTCGGATCCTCCTAATAAAGCATTTCACCCGATAAACGACCTCATACTTTAGGGGGCAACTGTTATAGACATTTTTGTGCCTTACAGCTATAAGCATGAAATGTCCATAATCCAAGGGATCCAAAGTCCCTAAAGATGTTGTTACAGCTCCTAAAGGAACAAGGTCAACCAATGACATCTTCTCCCAGAAGTTCTCCAGCAGAAACTGCTCAAAACTAGTCAAATCAGGATCAATTCAGAAGCTCCACTAGCTGCCTGCGTTGCAAAGCACCCAAATACACTGGCTAGGTGCGTTGCAACGCACTTGAATGCACTACCCAGGTGCGTTGAGCGGGAAATGACAGGTGGCAGAGTCATTCAACGAGGTGGAAAGACCATGGAAGCTTCCAGAATCTTCTCCAATGACACTTGCCTCACTGAGTTCGACCAAGTGATGAGTAAGAGGCTCTCAGTCTCCAAGTGGAAGCAAGAATTGACAGAGAGAATCCACAAGTCAAAACATAAGGTGACTCATCCTCTCTGCTTACATCTATATATGGATCCCTCATCCCAGAGATCCAGAGGCTGGAATTTTGTACTTTGCAGAGAATTGATGTTGGTTTGAGATTGAGATTAGTACATTGGGTGATTTATGCTTTGTTGGAGGAGAGGAAGGGATTCCTTTGCTGGGAGGTAGATGCTGGATCGGAACTCACTTGGTTTTATCTCCTCTTGGACTTTCTTATCATATCAATAAAATTATTTGAGTTTCTCCTACATGCTGTGTATCAATGATGTTTTGTTATATTTGCATGTTTAGCTTAATCTGATCTTGAGCTTTTTATGAATGTATATCTATATCTTCGTGTAGTTTCTCTCTCTTGTGATCTTGCAGGAATTTGGGGAAGCTGGGCCGGTAAGGGAGCAGGGAGCTGGGAGCTATTGAAGAGAGGAGCGATTGGATCAACAAACTAGCGAAAGACACAGGTTAGTTATATCCTTCCTCCTCATTTACATTTCATAAAGAAGAATACTCAAGTAGTTTTCCTTGTTTGTTGCTAAGGCACTATCACACCTTAGAGTGGGATAGGGGCATTCTGAATAGATACTTTTCCCAACAACAAACGGTCCCTTCAGTCATTAAGAATTCACATTTTTCTACACTGAGAGACATGTTCATTTCAATGCATTTGTGCAATACTTTGCCTAGGTTAGTCAGGGCTTCTTGAAAATCACAGCCATAACGTGTAAAATCATCCATATAAATTTCCACTGCATCATGTACTAATTCGGCGAAAATACTCAAGACTGCTCTCTAGAAAGTGGCAAGAGCATTGCATAGGCCAAAAGGAAGGACCCTATAAGCAAAATTACCCCAAGGATAGGTGAATGTGGTCTTATCTTGGTCTTCTGGGAAGATTTGGATTTGGTTGTACCCACTGAATCCATCTAGGAAAGAAAAAAACTTCTTCCCTGCTAGGCCATCTAACACTTGGTCAATGAAGGGTAGGGGAAAATGATCCTTCTTTGTGGCTTTGTTAAACTCCCTGTAATCGACACAAATCCTCCACTCACCATTTTTCTTGGGAACTAACACTAAAGGAGAGACCCACTCACACGTTGGAGATAGGGTAAATGAATCCTGCATCTAGCAGTTTTTGCAGTTCTTCTTTGACTATATCTTTAAGAGATGGATTCATACTCCTTTGTGGTTTCTGGACCAGCTTTCAACCTTCTTCGATGTATATGTGGTGAGTACACATTGATGGGTGTACTCCCTTCATTTCCTTGTAACTCCAAGCGAAGGCTTCTAGGTTTTCTCTCAACATGTTGCATAGATTTTGCCTCTTCGAGAGCAGAAAGAGATGGATTAAATTTCAAAGTTTTCCCTGGGACGAATTCTATGGTTTTGACACGGAGTGGGTTGGAATCGGCCAAGCATAAGTAAATTGGATGATTGTTCTGGGTTTCCCTTCTTCTTCTAATGGTAACAAACTAGGAGTTGGACTTTGGAGCAGGTGATCAATTAAGTCATCCTCATCTTGCTGTCCTCCTCTTATGGTTGCTTCCAAAGCATAAAGTTGGGTGGAATAAACCTCATCTTCTTCCTCCTCCTCCAACCATAAAGGTAAATCATGCTCTAGAGAAGGTTGAGAGGGAGGGTATATGACTAACTGTTTGGACATATGCCCATTCTTGATGGTCATATTCCCATCTCTGCAAATAATGTAAGCATCAGCTCTGGCCAACCATGGCCTCCCAAGGATGAGAGGGTAACCAGTAAGCTTAGTTTTAAGCTGGAGAACTAGAAAATAGGTAGGGTACTCCCAGGAGTCAATGGAGACCATCACATCCTCTACGATTCCCTCAGGGGTGACTATGGAATGGCCTACAAGTTGCAGAATTGTTGTGGTCTTCCTCAATGACCCTTGTAGGTTGAGCTTGAGCATGGTGTCCTTGGTCATCACATTAATGGTAGCCCCAAGATCGATTAGAGTGTGTGGGACGATGGTGCCATTGATGTGCACATCCACTACATGGATTCCAGGGTCCAAAGATTTTGGACATATTACCTGCCCCAGCATTAAGTCGGAAAGCTGCCCAATGACATTAATGGTAGGGACATCCCTTTTTCTTCTTCTTGGATGCTTGAAGAATTTCTCCTTAATCAACTTATTGTAAATGGGAACATCTTTTATTGCCTGGAGAAGAGGGATCTTTACACATAGATTTTTCAATTCTCCCAGAAGTTCAGTTTCTTCTGGGGTAGGATGGAGTGGTTAGGTTAATCTCTTAGGAAAGGGTGGATTTAGTTTAAGGTTGCTTTCATCTCTTTCTTCCTCAACCTCCCTATGTGGAGAGGGAGGTTGGTTATCTGGGAGAATTCTCCCAAATCTTAGGTTGATCTCCTGGATTTCTACAACATAAGCTGGGTATGATGTCTCTCCACTATATACTTGTTGAGCCTGCCTATTGTTCGGGCTCGGATTTGGCTGGGCAGGCATTTGGGGTTGCTTGGGTGGATCAGAGTGTAGGAGTTGTGGTTGGGCAGGTGGTGGAGGCAATAGAGCTGGAGCATTGTTGTATTGGGGCCTCCACCCCTGGAGTGGGGTATTCCACTGAGGTTGTGGAGGAACGTAAGGTTGAAATGACCGGCTGGGAATGATACTGAGATGCATAGGACCAAGGAGGGGGTGTAGACCAGGAAGGATGAGAAGGGGGTCCCCAAGAAGGTATAACTGTGGTTTGGTTGGGGTTGTAATATGCATGGGATGACCCTTACATACCCTGCTGGTGTGGTCTAAGCCCAGGAGGTCTCCTTTGGTTGATGTAGCAAAGCTTCTCAGTGACCCCTTCATCTCCTTGATATATAGCTTTGAGTCTGGGTAAAGAAGGGAACTTGTATGTGGAGTGGTTTTCTTCACAAACCGAGCAAATCTCAATGTAGTTCAATGGACATTCGTTCCTAGGATGCCTCCTGGTGCATCCAGGACAAAATATGGCCAAGGCTTTCTCTGCTTCCTCTTGCTTCCTTTTGATGTTCATGGTGTCCAATTGCAAGGCAAGGGTTTGATCTCACTTTTGAAATCTTCCAACATATTTCCAATTTCACCCTTGATGGATGAGTTGGAAGATGATGTACTGGCCATAGGTTGACTACTCCTACCCTTTTTCCTGGCTGCCCTAGAATGGTTTCTAAAGACAGTCTTGATATCCTCATAGGGTAATTGGTAGATATCTCCTCCTGCTAACAAATGTAAGGTATCCAAAAGATCTTCCCTTACTCCTTTGAGCAGGACCAACTTTAGTGACTCGGGGTCAAGTGTGCACCTGGCCCTTTTGTAATTGAGCTGGAATCTTTCTTCGTAGTCTTCTAAGGATTCATCCTGGCCCATGGTCATCCTGAAAATTTCTTCTTTAGTATCCTTTGACCTACAGTAGTCCTGATATTTTTTGTTAAAAGCCTGTTGCATTTGAGCCCAAGTTGTGATGCAATCTCCAACTAAACCCATGAACCAGCGTAATGCTGCATCCTTGAGGGTAGATGGAAACATTTTTAACTTTTTCTCATCATCTGTATAGTCATAGGTTCGACATATAACATCAAACTCAAATAGGAAAGTGTCGAGGTCCTCTGTGGTCAAGCCATGGAAATGAGGTAGGGTAGAGGGGCTTATATTCTTCATCTTGGTGTCCCCATTAGTTTCCCTGATGGGGAAGGCACCCTCAACTCTCTCTCTATTCCCTCTATCATTTCATTTTTCAGCCATTGGTTCAGTAGGAATGGGTTCCTCTTCTTCTTCTTCCCTTGTAGGTCCTTCAAATATGTCAGGTTGCTCACCTAAAGGTTCCTCCAGTTCACAACCACCGAAGAAGAGAGAAGGTTGGCTGTTGGATGCAGTGAGGGTATTAGGCAAGAATTTCCCTAAATTTTCCCTATTCATATGAGGCATGAAAGGAAATGTTTTTGGGTTGTATTTTATAAGATTTTTTTGAGCTAGAAATTACTTTGCAGAAATGAAATTGCTGATTGAATGAAAACTACTGACAGAAAGAAACTACTTGCTGAATTTAAATTCTACGTGCAGAATGGAGAGGAAAGCAGATAATGACAAATGAAAGAAAGGAATCTACTAGATTACTTTTATAGAATTAAACTAATGGCAGAAAATTGGAGACTAGAAATAGAAGAAAAGAAAGCAGTACTCACATTCTACTCAGACACCTCCCCGGCAACGACGCCAAAAATTGATGAGCGCTAGTATTGCAGCAAGGATGCTGCAACTCTTGGGCTACCAACTTTACTTATCAACCCGGGGTTCGTACAAACTTGGAGGTGATAGTGTTATATGCACAAGTAAAAGTGAAGGTCCTGCCTGTTTTCACAGTTCATCTGGCGAGAGACCTCAGGAGTTCCAAGCCAGACTTCTATAGAGTCAGAAGAAGCTTGATGCTTTGATGGAAGAAGAGAAAATCTATTCTAAGAGAGCTACTATACTGCAGTAATGAAGAAAACAACATATGATGCTAAATCACACCATATCCTAATTAACCATTTAAACAACTATGTTAAGCAAAATTGCTAAATCAACACTAACCTAATGCTGCTATCTAAGTTACAGAAGTAAAGAGCATCAAACCATACTAATGTGTAAGCAAGGAAACTAAACTAAATCTGTTTTCACTTTTTTAGTTTTTGGGTAAAATCAAGCATGCAATTTAATTGTTCTTGTAGATGTGATAGGTGGATGGAAGGTGGTTGAGGATGTCTAGAAGGTCTATAGAGTGTTTGGATAGTGTGGTGTGTGTCGAGTAATTGGATTATAAACTGTGTGTGTATTAGATTAATTCTGCATAACATAAGTGTGTAGGGAATTCAAAGAGAATCTGAGAGAGAGGACAATGCTCAGAGGAGTATTGCGATGATCAGACAATGTTGGAGTCTAATTGAATAACCAAAGCAAAGCTCAGGAGTGACAACGTTTAAATAATAGACAGAAAAAATTTCGGGAAGGAGTCAAGTTAAAGAGCAATCGAAGATCAAGATCAGTTAAAGGAAGACGTAATGAAGCAACAATGTACTGGAACTATTGGATCAGCCGGATCAATGAACAGGATTAACGGAATATGAGCGGCGAAGGTCTTATCGTAGGAGATTACGTTAATAGATGGATGGATCGAATCAAGTCACGTGTCGACAGAAGGGTGGAAAACGTGCGGAAATGATGGAGCGGTCTTCGTAGGTGGTAAGCAGTATCTCGCGCACCCTAAGAGCTATAAGCGAAATTCCTGAATTTCACGCAATTAGCCTAAGTAGGTGACACATAGCACATGAAAACAACTTTTCTCGCATGCTCTCGTGTTGGAAATAATACTGAGAGGGGGGGTGAATCAGTATTATCTAATCAATTGAACTTTTTCAATTTCTTACTCAGATTCATATACGCTACTTCAGTTAAGTATACCCACGTATATACGCGACTGTGTCTATTGCAACTAGCATATAACAATTAAACTCATGATTCAGTTATGTGATCTTCAATGTATGCATCAGAACATTATTAGCCATATTAACAGTCAACAATAGCAGTAAAACAGATAGATAAACACACATAAGCAACACACATGAACACCATGATATAAGGTGGAAACCCAATGTGGGTGAAAACCACCTGCTGCAATTCGTTTCTATCTTCCTTTATTAGGAAACTTCTTTAACAATGTACTGGTGCAGTCCTTCACCAGCACGCAGGCTACAACCTGTAGAAGGATACAACCTTCTCTCGTTCTCTAGACTCTCCTGGAAGGGAGCTCCAACCCCCTTTGCTCTTGTACTAGCTAAGATACTAGTATGTAGGCGCCGACCTACAATCTTCTCTCCTCCAGGTACCACGTTTCATACATTTTCAGACTGGATACTCGTGAAGCACAACACATAATCTAAAAGGCCACGTTTCATCCAATTTTCATACTGGACCCATAACTATTATTGAAGCTCAAAACAATCACTACTAACATCATCAATTTCTGAATCACTGAAACACTGAAACCCTGTCAACAACATAGTCACCAGAACACAGAGCAGACACAAAACTCTGCAAAATCACTCAGACCCAACCACAACTTCAAACATCAAACTTCAAAATGTATACGCTATTAAAATGAATCAAACCTGCATACATACGCGCTTTTTCCAAGGCCAACCCACATATAGATCTAAAAATATTTTCTTATAACTTTGCAGCTGTACTAAACATCAGTCATTCTCATAACATTTATATTACATGCATCAGTATGCAGATCTAGAATAAGCATAATCAACCATATAAAGATAGTTCATTTCAAACCATTTGATCCCGATCTCTCCTTAGATCTTGTTCTCCATCAACCGGTGAGATCCCACCTTAGCTCAGATCAAGCAATGCATCATCAACCCATAACCTGCATACTGGATCTCATACTTCATTAGATATTCAAGACTTTCTTGATGCCCTTGCCTAATGATCTTCCTCTCCTTTTATAGTCTTAGGCCTTGCTCAATACCACGGACCAAAACCATAATAAAACAATACCATCGACCCAATACTTGGGATCAACACTTATGGGTGCAATACCACGGACCAAAACCATAGGTCTAAATACCATGGACCCAAAAATAAGCTTTCCGACATGTGCGCGCTTTTCCGTGCATGAAACTGCGTGTATACCCTACTTGGTATATAGTTAACCTATGTATACGCGACTTGGTATATAGGGAACATGCGTGTATACCATACTTGGTATATAGCGAACCTGCGTATACGCGACTTGGTATATAGTTAACTTGCGTGTATACCCTGCTTGGTATATAGTGAACCTGCATATATACTCTTCTTTCTTTATTCTTTGTAGTTTGATCATCAATTCTTTGCTACTAATTTGCTGCACTATGATCTACCATCTGTGTGAGTTTCCATCAAGGACAACACTTGTCTCCTAATGCCAACAATCTCCCCCTTTGGACTTGATGGCAAAGCTAACTTGTCATACTTAGAACTTGATCTTCTTATTCCTTTGAGCTGTCCTGCATCCCATGCATTTAGTCACATCTGTAGATTGATCTAGTTATATGTAAGTGAGATGTTCTTCTATGAGAGGGTTGCCATCAAGTACAACATATGCATCATAATGCCAACAATCTCCCCCTTTGGACTTGATGGCAACAACACCAAATCACTCTCCCCCTTTGACATCAAGGGCAAAGGGCGAACCAAGATATTCTCTTTCCTTGATAAACATTTTGTTGTCCATACTCCCCTTGAGTACCTGCTGAAATCTCTGAATATGCTCCCCCTTTGTATATGCCAAGGTGTACCAATCTGTCCATGCACCCTTTGAGTACATGCTGAAGCTCTACTCTTGCTGAATTGTGCTGTTCATGCTCCCCCTGACTGTAGGCAATATCTGCAAAAGATGTTCTTCAAGAAGAATCATGACTTATACATCATAAAAGACCTTCCTATCACCAAAAGACTCAATACATACATCCATTTCCCAACCAAGTGGGGATATACTAAAATTGACTCATCCACCCAACCAAGTGGGGATACATCAAAAGTTTAGACATGATAAAACAAGAACATTACATCTTCATCCCAGGCATAGTGGGGAAACCAATATAGGCCGTTACATGACCTTGACACCATGAAAGAGATACCAAAAAAAGAGATATATGTCATAGAGACGAAATATCTAGAGCAAGACTTATGAAAGTCACCAATAATTGATATCGGCAACATCTGTCAATCACCATTCAGATCAGCAACCAAGAGATCCTTCTATTCCCCTTTTGCCTTTGTTCCACCTGAAACCAGCAACAACTGTGAACTAGAACCAAAAGCTTCTAAGATAATGCCAACAATGCATCATTGGAAGTTTATCTGCTTCCCCTGAACCCGTGCCAGATGGTCTCTGTCAGACCCATATCAGAATCTTCTCATTTTGATTTTGACCCACTGATTTCCTTCAAATTATCATATACGCGACTGTATCCACATAAACAAGCGTATATACGCGGATAGTCCTTATGAAACTTGCGTACAACCATTTCCATATCAGCAACATGTAAATGTCCTGTAACAAGGTATGTCTGAACATAGATGTCAACTCCTCCTTTTAAACATCATCATGAAATCATTCACATTATATATGAAACCACCATAGCCATTACATCAACGTCAAGATCTACATGATCCAAGTATCATTACTTGGGAACATCTGCATCAATCAACATATGTAAGTATCAACCTATCATCATATAGATAAGAACTCATCATCATGTCTCCAACAAGGCGACTTTGAGTAGTAATCCATGTATCAACAAAACTTCTTGATATCATCAACAGCAGCAATCCTTATCCACATGAGTGCCTGCATCATAACTGTATGACCTTTATGCACATGACAACAACAGTATATGAGTGACTCATCATCAAGTGAGGAAGATGGGTATTCAAGCTTTGTACTTCTCCTTATCCTTATGAAGATCACCATGTAAGCACCATATATGCATCATCAAAGAATCAAACCATAAATCTGATCTGAACATCAACTATGTAACCCCAAGAATCATATGAGATTTTATCATGGACAACTCATAACCACATCATAGCAAGATATATCATTTATCCATATAAGCATCATCACCAAGGACTATTAACCATAATGCCAACAATGAATTATTAAAGGCATATGCCCCCCCTCAACCTGTGCCATCTGTTAGATCTGATCATGCATATATCAGAAATAAGCATCAAGACATCATCATCATCAAGTTAGGATCAAAACGCTTCTAGACATCTTACAAGTATCAAAACATTTCCACACATCCTCAGCAGACTGTAACTATTAACCAATAGAGCAAATAATGGACTGAATCATATCAGATCCTTTTTCTGAGCCTGTCCCCACTGCTTTTCCTCAGACTGACATATACGTGACTTTGCAGTGTCTAACTCGCGTATATACGTGACTTCCCTTTATGGAACTTGCGTATGAGATTCAAGATACTGAGGTTTTATACTTTTAGCTCCCTCTGAGTCTGATATGTCTGTGCTGTGTTGTATCTGAGTACATTGTGCTGTGCCACATCTTTTTGACTGTACTTCCTTCTTCTTCCATATCTTCAAGTGTGATGATGTTTTCTCGTGATGTTCGTCCTTTGTTCCTGCATTCCTTTGCTATATGTCCAAGCTTGTTACATGCATAACATCTTACATGTTTCATTTTTCTCCTGTAGCAATCAGCAGCTTTGTGACCAAACATATTGCAAGCAAAGCAATATCCATTAAAGTACCTTGAATGTGATGATCTTTCTACATGATGGTCTTGAACTCTTCTTCTTCCACATCTAGCTGCAACATGTCCAAGATTATGACATACATAACATTCAACATTATTCATAGGAGGAGTAAAATATTTTCTTTGAGGAGTCTCTTTCCTTGATTGTTGATGGGGTTGACCTTTCATCTCCTTGTTGATCATTTTAGATTTCTCTTTAGAGTTCCTTGCCTCACCTTGTGAACTAGATTCACCTTCAACAGATTCATGAAAACCAAGACCAGTCTTGATAGCAGGAGACCTTTGACTACTAAGAATATCATCCAAGGCTTTAGTACTATGTTGAAATCATAATAGTTTATCCCTTTCTTCTAATTTACCTCTCAAGATATTTACCTCAATTTGAAGTTGTTCTTCCTTTTCCAGACATTGTTTCTTCATGTTTTCTTCAACATTTCTTTCCTCTTCCATTTGTTGCCTTAGTTTGAGAATCTCCTTTTCTTGTTCTTCATTCACATCGCGCTGCATTTGACGAATTCTGAAGGCACATTCCAGCTGAGATTTTAAGCTGATAACTTCGTTTTCCTGTTTTTCAATAGCTTGGAGTAGATCTTTATTCTGCTTCTTTGTTTCTTCAAGTTCTTCCTTTAGCGAGAGGGTCGTAGCTTCAAGACTTTCATAATAACTGGATCGATCTTTGAGCTCCTTGATTGTTGTGTTCTTTCCAATGACTTCATTTCTTAGAGATGTTACTTGATCTTGCAACTTTTGATATTTGTCCTTGAATAACTCTAGTTGAGTCTTTAGTCTAGTAGCAGCTTCTTTGAAGGCACCATCCTTTATGTTCAAAAGTTCTTCTTGATTTCTAATTTTGTTTGTCAGACTTTTAACTTCTGCCTCTATTTGATATATTTCTTGTTCACCCATAAGAGAAAATTCAGTTGTTTTGCTATCACTTTCATCTTTTCCAAATGGATAGATAGTTGGAACATCCGAGGATAGCAAATTCATACCTGATAGTTCATCTTCATTCTGAAATGATTCTGAATCTGAAGAGCTTCTTATACCTAATCCCCAATCGATTCTCCCAATGTCATAGTTCTTTTGAGATGTCTTCTTCCGCTTATGTGCTTTCTTCTTAAGCTTCTTTCCCATTGTTCCACGAATCTCCTTTAAGAGATCAAGCCTCTACCAAAGGACCTGCTCTGATACCAATTGTTGGAAATAATACTAAGAGGGGGGGGGGGGTGAATCAGTATTATCTAATCAATTGAACTTTTTCAATTTCATACTCAGATTAATATACGCTACTTCAGTTAAGTATACCCGCATATATACGCAACTGTGTCTATTGCAACTAGTGTATAACAATTAAACTCATGATTCAATTATGTGATCTTCAATGGATGCATCAGAACATTATTAGCCATATTAACAATCAACAGTAGCAGTAAAACAGATAGATCAACACACATAAGCAACACACATGAACACCATGATATAAGGTGGAAACCCAATGTGGGTGAAAACCACCTGCTGCAATTCGTTTCTTTCTTCATTTATTAAGAAACTTCTTTAACAATGCACTGGTGCAGTCCTTTACCAGCACGCAGGCTACAACCTTCTCTCGTTCTCCAGACTCTCCTAGAAGGGAGCTCCAACCCCCTTTGCTCTTGTACTAGCTAAGATACTAGTACGTAGGCGCTGGCCTACAATCTTCTCTCTTCCAGGTACCACGTTTCATACATTTTCAGACTGGATACTCCTGAAGCACAACACATAATTTGAAAGGCCACGTTTCATCCAATTTTCATACTGGACCTGTTAGTGTCAGTCTTTCCAGCCTTCCTCCAGTGATCAAATATGCTCTTACAAAGTGATTTTGAAGTGTCAAGGTCAAATTTTGTCATTTCAAAGAGTTTTCAAGCAAAATTTGGTCACTAGGCATTAGGTCTAGGGTTTGCTTTCACACTTTTCAAAGTTGTCCATATGTCAGTCCATGTCATCATTCAGCTGAGCCTATCATCATTCATAGGGTTGCTATCATCATATTAGGTTCCATTGGGTCATGTTACACCTTATTCATGCTTCAGTTGTGCCTAGGCAAGGTCATTTCCCTCTCCTAGGGTTTTGAAGGCAATTTCTCTTGGATGGTCAAATCACCGGAAAAATTGTTTCCTGATGTTCATACACCTTCCCCTATCCTTAAAGTACCTTATCAAACACTTCCCATCCCTTAGATCCGCCAAATTCCTCATTTTTGCACAAACCCTAGTTTCTAGCTACAGCTTGGCAATTTTCTAGGTTTGGCCTGTGTTTTGCCCTTTTGGACCCCTTCCCCTCACTCGATCTCGGCGATTCCACTTTCCCCTACTTCCTAACATCCCTCCCCACTCCCAAAAAATTTCCCCAAGAATTTAGAAGCCCCCTATTCCCTTCATTTCCTCCATTTCGACAAAATTCCTTGTTTCACACATCGGGACAAGTCGCACTCAAATGATGTTACAGAGCAATAAAAGATGAATTTTGGAAAACTGAGAGAGGTTTTTGTCCAGAACATGCCAAGGAAGAAAAACCTCCTTCACTTTTTGCACAGGTGTCATGGTTTTAAATAAATGTCAAAAATACCGGCGAGAACGAAGGTGCTCCAAGGACGGTTGGCCAAGGCACTAAAACAACGGAAAAGGCCCGATCCACTCCAAATTTTGGTCAAAGCCTCTTTTACTGAGCATGGTACTTGATTGGGGACTCCCAGCCCAAATTTCAAGAAATTTGGAGAAAATTTTGTCATTTGTGAATTTTTTGTGCCATTTGCAGGTTTTTCCCATTAACGGGTCTCACCCCCCGCGCGACCCTTCATCATGGAAACTCCATTTGGAAAAAAATCAGCATTTCCAGATTTTTCATGCAAAGTTACACATTCTCATGGATGGACTTGAGATTTGGTGAAGTTTTGGGCCTCTAGAAAGTCAAAAAACTAGCAAAAAATGACTTTCTGCCACATTTTTGAGTTGCAGAAAGTAGTCTTGGGAGATTTGATTTTTGATAGGGAAAATGAACTCCAAATTGAAAAATTCTAGTTGGGTTGGAAATTAGACTCAAATACCTTTCCAACGAGCTATCCTGCACCTGATTCTGACACCGGGAAGTGCCCCAAAAGTGGTCCCAAATGCGCGTGACCCGTCAGGCAGAGGCGCGCGACCCGTCAGGCAAACTTCTCCAAATTTCACTGTACAGCTCAGAAAAACGCAGTTTGACCCTGTTTGACTTTTTGGGGTGGATTATTAGGCTCTTTGATGTAATTATTGTACTTTTATGACACTTTTACTCTTATGTACCTCTTCTAGAAGATTCATTCATGAAAAGGGTGAAAATTAAATGAATGAATTGGTTTCCTAGTTTATAGAGGCAAGTTGTTTTGACTGCCTAGATTTTAGTGCTCAGTTTAGAATTGGTTGAAACAGCTCCTAGAAGGATGAGCTCGACCCCTAGAGGCAAGGAAAGGTGTTAGCTTGCCTATATTATGTATTTTCTTAGTCATTTTCAGGGGTTGGAAGGTTGGACTCTTGAGGGAGAAGCTATCATTGTATTATTCACTGTATCTCTGCAATTTTTGGCTAAGGAAGACCAGGGTTTTGCAGTCCTCTTTGGGATTCTTGTGGACTCATGTGTTGATGGTGTGTTTCTCAATGTACTTGTAAGCTTGTTATGTGATTCATTTCCTTTCTTTTATTTCTGCACATTAAACAAATGAAGTGTTAAAGTACGAATTCATGCCTGCCATGCTCTGCTTTTAAGTTTGTTTAATTTCAATGTTTTCTACTGTCTAAAGAGAATTCAAAGTTATTGTTTGCTCTCTTTAGCTCTTCACCTTTCATTCCTGACCATCCACCTCAGTTAAAAGGCATCAACACTGTCTCCTACCTCGCCCCAAGGAACCCCCTGCAGAAGCTGTGTCCAATCCCCGCACCCAAAATTGCCCTCTCCTCAATTTGCCACCAAAAACCCAAAAAACCCTAAATCAACCTTTTGATCAGTTTACTAGCCTAATACCAGTGTTTCCTTATTGGTCATATCATCTATTGAAGATTTTACCGAGATAGACCGGAGAGAGCCTTCTCCTGCCCCGTAGGGCTAGCTACGAGGCTAAATGGTTTGATGTTGCCTTGAGGTTTACCTTTCTCAGCCTGAGGTGAAATTTCAAGCGCTAACAGGACCCATAACTATTATTGAAGCTCAAAACAATCACTACTAACATCATCAATTTCTGAATCACTGAAACACTGAAACCCTGTCAACAACATAGTCACCAGAACACAGAGCAGACACAGAACTATGCAAAATCACTCAGACCCAACTGCAAATTCAAACATCAAACTTCAAAATGTATACGATATTACAATGAATCAAACCCGCGTACATATGCGCTTTTTCCAAGGCCAACCCGCGTACAGATCTAAAATATTTTCTTATAACTTTGCAGCTGTACCAGACATCAGTCATTCTCATAACATTTATATTACATGCGTCAGTATGCAGATCTAGAATAAGCATAATCAACCATATAAAGATAGTTCATTTCAAACCATTTGATCCCGATCTCTCCTTAGATCTTGTTCTCCATCAACTGGTGAGATCCCACCTTAGCTCAGATCAAGCAATGCATCATCAACCCATAACCTGCATACTGGATCTCATACTTCATCAGATATTCAAGACTTTCTTGATGCCCTTGCCTAATGATCTTCCTCTCCTTTTATAGTCTTAGGCCTTGCTCAATACCACGGACCAAAACCATAATAAAACAATACCATCGACCCAATACTTGGGATCAACACTTATGGGTGCAATACCACGGACCAAAACCATAGGTCTAAATACCACGGACCCAAAAATAAGCTTTCCGACATGTACGCGCTTTTCTGTGCATGAAACTGCGTGTATACCCTACTTGGTATATAGTGAACCTGCGTATACGCGACTTGGTATATAGTGAACCTGCGTGTATACCCTACTTGGTATATAGCGAACTTGCATATACGCGACTTGGTATATAGTGAACCTGTGTGTATACCCTACTTGGTATATAGTGAACCTGCGTATATACTCTTCTTTCTTCATTCTTTGTAGTCTGATCATCAATTCTTTGCTATGGATCTGCTGCACTATGATCTACCATCTGTGTGAGTTGCCATCAAGGACAACACTTGTCTCATAATGCCAACATCTCGGTCGAATATCAGTCATGCAATAATTCACATGAGATCGCGCGATAGCCGTTGGATCATGTAGGATTGATCAATGGTGGAGATTGGCCGAGCTAGTTGGCAAGTGGGTGACACGGATCAAGAGAAACAGATCAACGGTGGAGCTTTGGAGCGCCTAAAGTTAAACGTTGAAATGAATATAGGTGGTAAGCATTATCTCGCGTGCTGTAAGAGTTGTAAGCGAAAATGATAAATTTTACGCGATTAGCCTAAGTGAGTGACACGTAGCATGGGAAAACCACTTTTCTTACGTGCTCTCAATCAGATATCGGTCGTGCAAGAATTCATGCGAGATTGCGCAATATCAGTTGGATCATGCGAGATTGATCAATGGTGGAGATTGGTCAAGCTAGTTGGCGAGCGGGTGATGCGATAGCCGTTGGATCAAGCAAAACAGATTGACGGTGGAGATTTGGAGTGCCTAAATTCAAACGTTGAAATGAATATGCGACACGCGGTTGACAACGATTTGTCAGGTTTGTTGTGGATCAGACGGTAAGGAAATCTACTGGTATAATCTAATTAAGACGGGATTTATTAGCTTCCGAATATATTGTGCATGAATAAAGTGCTGAAGGAAATGAGAATATGAGTGAGATCTTATTACAGAAAGAGAGTGATGGAAAGAGATAATGATGAAATGAACCAAGTACTGAATCAAGATGACAAACTCCAAAGCTCATGAAAGAACTAGAAATCTGTGTTTTTGGGGTTGCTGAAGGGTCTCTTCCTCAAGTCATGGTCCCAAAGGGAGGAGGTGAGGTTGAGACACCTGTTGACAACCTTATGGTGATCCTTTTCTCCTTGCTAACCTACTAATTGAAAGAAGGCACAAATGGAAGCAAACAAAAACACAACCAATCTACTCTACACTACTATAATGGAAATGCAACTACTTAAGCAAATGAACGATTAAAGCATGAATATATGCTAGCATACATGTACAATAAAGAGGAGCCTCGATTTCTAGGGTTGGACCCTACCCAAGAGCTTCATCCCTCTGAGTTAACTTAGTGCTGGCTCAAAACAAAACTCATTCTTATTATCAAAACCATGGATTACATCAAAAACTATCACACGTCTTGCAGCTCGAAAACAATGTAGAGTTTTATAATAAAAAATATGAATCCTAATGAGGTCCTAGGCCTCTATACTTATACATATGAAGTCTCCAACTACTTCCTTAAAATTAGGGAGGCTCGGCTCCCAAACTCGAGATAAACTGGTGCTTTGACTTTCACTTTCTCAGCTGCCTTCTAGTCCACATGATTTGGCTGTTTGTACTCCAAGCTGATGGAGGAATATTCAAATGGGGGGTAGTAAATGAGGAGGATTGACCTCCTATAATTCCTCTCCCTTGTCCCATTCGAGTTTTGACCAAGGTCTTTGCTAAAATTCCTTGCTTTTATCCTTTAATCTTGCATTAAATGCACGTTAGACCACAAAGCAAAATATCCAATTCTAACTCATCTCATAAACAAAATATAATCAAAAGTATGCAATAAGTTGTGAGAATAGTTGGTTTGAATAAGCTAGGAGGTGACTTAAGGTCCATATAATTACCCAATGATGAGGCTCATCACAATTCCAAGTGGAGCCGAAGCTTGATCATTGGATAGCAGAAAACCATATTCTAAGATATCTACAAGGAACCATCAACTACTGTCTGAAATATGACAGAAGGAATGATGCCCAATTGATTGGTTATACATATTCTGTCTGGGGAGGTAGTGAACAAGATGGAAGAAGCACCACGGGAGGATGTTTTAGTTTAGTATCCTCCATGGTCTCATGGATGAGTAGAAAGAAAGACACTATTACTTTGAGTAGTGATGAGGCTGAATATGTTGTAGCATGTGAATTAAGAAGAGAAGCAACATGGTTAAGGAAACTACTATCCAACTTGTTTGAAGGACTGATGAACCCTACAATGATACGTTGTGATAACACCAGTTGTATTTGTTTGTCTGAGGATCTAGTGTTCCATGGAAAGAAAAAGCACATCAACAACAAGTATCACTATATTCGAGAGCTCGTACAAAATGGTGTGTTGCAACTATGATATATCTCCACTGATGAACATGTAGCTGAAATATTGACGAAATCACTTCCGAACAAGAAGTTTGTATACTCAAGGGACAAACTTGGTATGGTGGATTTTCCCTCCCAAATTGAGAGGAAGAGATAGGCACTACATTCTTGTCTTCACTTGGGAATAAATAATGGAGGATTGGGTAACCATCTGGCATTTGATACTCTTTGAGAATGTGGTATGGAATTCAAGACAAGAGTAGTCATCGACTAATATTCTTTGAAGATTAGATACCCAAGATAAGAATAGTCCAATGGGAGGTCATACTTTGTGAACACCCGGGTGGGGTATGTACCTTGGGAGACAATGATGATGGTGTCTATACATCATTGGTCTCACCAGAATTGTGCTTTGAACTTGTGGAGAGATAGCGCTGTTAGTCAAGGCTTTGCTATGTGACAATGTTGGTTAATATGATGCTAGACAGATGGGTTACCAATCCGACTCCTATTATGAGATCTATTCAGATTGAGAATTACCATGTATCTCTTATGAATACCTCTCTAGTTAAGAGGGAGTGTTGAAAAATGTGTAACTAGGTTCTGTCTTCATAAGTATGAAATGTATTATTGTAAACATAAAATGAAAAAGAAATTATTATTATTATTGGAGCATGGGTTTCATGCTCAAGTTCTTTTATTTTATAGGTCAAGCACCCATTGAGTGCTTCTAGGGTTTGTACAAGGCATAAGAGTCATTGTCATATATTGAAGACCCTATGGGCACATTGTAAATTTTAAATAAAAAAATATTTTTTCTTGAAAGTGTCAAAATACCTCCAAGATCAAGTTGGGCTAATGAGCTGTCAAGTTTGCCTACATGAAGATCCACGTCCACCCTTGAAGAAGCATATATATAAGAGGAAATCATCCTCCATTTGGATCACTTAGTCACTCATTTCTTAGTCGAAGAAGAAAGTGCGAAGAAGGAAGTGCGAAGAAAAGGAAGTCGAAGAAGTCAAAGTGTTTCTGGGCCTTATCTATTCTTTTGGCAAGATCGAAGTGAGGGTTTTCTGTGCTGTATCTTCTGGGGTTTGATTTTGGAAGCATAAGAGAAGGGAAGGAAATTGAAGGTCTCTTAGGTCATATTACCAGCTCTAGTAATCAAGTCAGGGTAATCGAATTCAAGAGGAATGCTATTAGAGGGATATAGAAGTCTCCTAGAGAAGCAACAACAGTTGTAGCAGTTATCGGGGATCAAAATTTCAGATCTACTGGAAGGTCGAAGATATTGCAGCAGGAGGCCATGGTAGAAGTGATCTTGGAGGGTATTTTTATGAGTCTAGGTCATGGTATTTTTCAATTGAAGGATCTGAAAGATAAAGAAGAGATTTACGGGTTTTACCCTCAAGAGGAGGGGTTTTTTCCCTGGCTTGCAACCTATATACTGTGTCATTATTCTTACTATTTTGGTATCTGTTTGATGTATTGCACATTGGAATAATAATGAACAAAGATAATAAGTAAAAGGTAACACAAATAGTTATCAAGTTAAGAGAATTAACATATCAATTTCCCTATTGAATTATCAGCACATAATGCATACATTTGATCATCTTATCCAAAAAAGAAAGTCTACGTATGTTGCATTTTTGTTGAAAGCAATTTTTAGGATGCATGCTTAAATTTAGGGATAAATTAGGAAAATACTTAAAACCCCCATCATTGAACCAAGTCCTAGCAATCAAAAGTAACAAGAAGTTGATTGTGAGGGAGTAGAAACTTTTGTGGATTTCTTATAGGAGGGAGTGAGATATTTTGAGGATACCTCAGAGGAATAAATATACACATCTCACCGCACAATGGATGATGATGGAAACCAAGAATTAGTCATAGAGTTTACCATTTATGAAACAATGGAGCAATAAGAACGAAAAATGTTAATACATATACCCTTCCTTATTTCCATGGGATTATTATAGAAGACCATGACAAATTCTTATTTTTGTTTTTAGTTGTGTGAAAAACATATTGTTATGGCTATGAATTCACAACCATAAGGAGCTGTTGCTCTATGATATTTTCCCTAAAGATCACTAGAGTGTGTAAGTGTGAAAATAGCAAACACACAATTGATTCAAACGATTCCTAAGTAAGCTATGCAAGAAGAATTGATAGAGGAGGATAATGTGAGTTACGGGATTAAAAACTAACCCTAGTCTCTACTGGTGCAACCAGCTTGGGGGAATGTTGATCCTCACTCCAATTTTCCAAGATCTTGGATACATGCATAGAAAAACCAACAAATAACAAGAGTATCCCGCAAACCTTCCTATAATTATGTTAGCACAAAAAATATTGATGATCTATAACCAACGTACATGACATGAATAACATATCAATTGCAAAAGAACACCAATAACATGATGGAAAGGGAATCAATATTCAATAATAAAAATCTAGTACATGTAAACATATACCTCACACACATGAGATGACCTCTCCTCTAGCACAACAAACGGGTCTCCTTAACCTCCCTTCTTTGAATAACAATGAAAATAATCTCTAGTTGAGGCTCTAGAATCCTAGGACTATCCTGATCCCTTAGGCGAGATGAGAATAAATAGGCCTTTTAGCCTCCTTGAGGGAATGAATTTGGATACTTAGGGGGAAGAGAAGTTAGGAAACTTCTATAATAATTCACCCCTTGCTAGGTCATGAGGATGAAGCATCGATCAAACCTCCTAGGGAATGAAATATTCTAGAGAAAATATGCAGAAACTGGTTAGATAAGTCTAATCTGACACTCTTAACCTAGATAATACACTAAGAACCAATGGAGGTGGAAGATTCCTAGTGTTGAACCAACGTCTGTGCTCCAAAAATATCAAAATGAAGGGACCAGGCTATGCAAAAGGGTCAACAACATAATGATGACTACAACTGACTCTAAGGAGGGAAAATAGGTTGATAACACCTATGAGTACACCTCATGTGAACGAAAGCTCTATCTCTTTCCTTCTACATTAGATGGATTAGCTTTGAGGTGGTTCATGAGCTTAGAAGTGTACATCATCACCAACTAGAATAAAATGAATCAAGATTTAAGTAGCAAGCACAAATACTATTGTGAGGTAAGAGACATAAGAGATGAGATCTTCCGAATGACCCATGGGGAGAATGAATCCTTGGAAGACTATGAGGAAATATTTCAACTTGGTTACAAAAGAGCCCACAATTATACTTTGACTGAAGACTCACTTAAGCTTATCTCACTCAAAGGAGAAGAGATGAACTCATGGAGACACTATATCTCCTATCAAATGGACACTATAGGATACCCCCTTAGAATACGTTATATTTCTCACCAAAATTCATGAGTTTTGTTTATTTTGTCATTGTGTCATTTCATTAAAAAATTTGCACAAGTATGGATGTAGGTGCACTTTAAAGTATTTTTATCGTAAACAAAGAATATTAAATACCAAATACATGCCCAAACATACTTTGACAACATTAAAAAACTTTTATTAACTCAAAATTTTGTCAAACAATTGAGAAGTGCATGACTCTAGGTGTAGTTATTTTATATTTTATTTCAAATAATATGCACAATACCACTTAACCCCCATAAATTACTTCCACATCAAAAACACGAGATTAATATTAAATACAAAGAGAGTACATACCACTAATAAATATACTCCAACAAGATTAAGGAAAGTAGAATGATAAATACCAACAAGTCTGTGGTGGATATCATGTTATAGATGACTGATATAATGCTCAGGAAATTACTAGCAATATAATATTATTTCAACAATGATAGTGCATATGTTCTAGCCCAATAATAAACACACATAAATCAGAAAACTCCCCTGTTGTACAACATGTCCACCCAGCAAGGAAAATGGGGAACTCGTGGTCCCTACAATAGGTACAAATTTAGCCACTGAACTGTGACAACCTTCAACAAACCGTCCATCATTCAAGGATGATATCAACCCCTTTTTATGGCTTAGAAATGACCAACAATAAGAGTTGAACCAATCCCTCTCTTTTGTCATTGAAACTCAGCCTAAGGAGATAATAACAAGTCCTCAACTAGGCCAACAATAGACAGATAAAATCGGCTCTGTATGATGATGAACTTGGTTCTCTTCTGATGGAAAAATCATCCCATTCTAACATAGTGATTCAACCTGTACAAAATGGCTGAACTCGTCATCTTCAAATCCCAAACCTGGCCCACAAGATAAATACTTGACCAACAAGAGATATTATGAACTTGACCTCTTATAGACAATGGAAACTTGGTCACTTGGTATAGAACTCAGAATCTCCAAGAAAGGAATATGAATCCTTTTCCAAAAAAATTCTTCTCCACTGAAGCACAATTTCAGAATCTGAATGATCCTACTCCCAAACTAGATGGGGTGTATGTTTTCAACATCGAAACTAGCAACCAACAACGATGGTTTCCAAAAACCATATACTCTTCCTCAAGAGCTCTCCAAATTTATTTTTTCTCGTGACTAAGTGCCATAATGAGGAGAGACCCCCTCATTTCCCCTTTTTATAACTCACTTGAGTCTTTTTCCACCCTTTTCACCTTTTCCCTCCAATTAAATAATAAAAAAACTTTTCATCTCTTTCTTTAATAAGGTGTCTTTTATTAATTAATTAAATCCACTTTCAACCGCGAAAAATTCTTACGTCACCTCCATGATCACATCGACCACCCAAAGGCCCTTTTTATCATCCTTCCCTATAGATATTTTTGCCCCGATTCCAATAGGCTATTACACTAAGGTGTTCCTCCAAATAATCAACCCTAGATAGAACCTTAAGCATAAATAATTAAAATATACCTGTTAATAACCCCGTTTTATGGGAATCATTAGAATGCAATGGAACCAAGAGTGAACTGTATGAAACTAATCCTAATGATGAAATATGGCATGCAATCCCATTCACACCTATAAAACCCCTCCAAAACCCTTCGAGTCCACCAATGGTGTAATCCTGCCTTACAAACTAGCTAACATAAGCTGTGGAAATTCCCTCTAACCACATCACAAGGCAATCCAAAAATTGGTGACATTATAGTCATCCCTTCCCAAATATGCCACCGAGTCACTACATGCCACTGTGGTACCCCAACATAAATGAATCCCTTGATACCCTGGTCCCAAACCATCCTGATCAACGTGAAGCATTCCTTACTCCACTCACTCCCCAATAAGACATAGACACCAGAGACCCTCTACATACTACCAATAATTAGAGCATATCAATAATGCAAAATCTTGTTCAACTCCTTGAAAAAATTCTCTATCTAAAAAGCAATCCCATGTACCTCAACAATGAACTCCTAAAGGTACACTCCTTCTCATCCACATGAATTAACCATGACCTCCTCCTGCTGATCACACTGCCATGCTAGTGACATGATCCATAATACTAATGAGTCACCTAGAAGTGAAATTCTCTCCATGTAAATTAGGTCTAATGGAAGATCTGAATGATCTTCTCTTGTAAAAACTTGTTCATCCCTAATGGTAGATGAATTTCCAAGCCCTGTAATGCCCGGGTCCCATGCTAGTCTAAAAAAGAAACCACCATGTCGACATCGTACCACTATGCCATAAATGACTGCCCATTGCGCTCATACTAAATCCTCCTCTCCTAGAACCTCATGAAAAAATATATGTAAGGGCTGAACATATCCTTCTAAGGCATCTCCGCAATGTCAGATTCTACCAATCCGTGGTTAATCTCAATCCTAAGAAACAATAGGGGAAAACTGCCTCACCATATGTTATAGACATTTTTGTGCCTTGCATCACTGAGCATGAAATGTCAATAATCAAGGGATCCAAAGTCGCTAAACATGTTGTTCCTACCCCTAGAGGAACAAGGCCAACAAACCACAACACTTAACAAAAGTTCTCCACCTGAAAAACACTCAAAACAAGGCAATTCTGGATCATGTCAACTACTCCACTAAGCATCTGCGCTGAATGTCAACTACTCCACTGTCTACCTGCGTTGAATGTCAACTGCAAAGAAGGCTACCTGCGCTGAGCGAGTTTGGACAAGTGGCAGAGTCATTCCTCAAGGTGTCAATGCCCAGGAAGCTTCCAAAATGACACTTGGATCAGGAAATTCGACTGGTGATGAGTAAGAGGTTCCAAATCTCCAAGTGGAAGCAAGAACCTCCAAGTGGACTCAAGAACTGAAGTGGGAGAGGACACTAGTCAGTCTCAGACTAGTCTCAAGCTGACTCATCCTCTCTCCAATATCCCTATATATAGATCTCTCTCCATGAGGTCTGGGGAGGCTGGAATTTAGTATTTGCAAAGAATTGCTGTTGGTTTGTGGCTAGGAATATTGGGTGTGTTATGCTTTGAAAGGAGCTGAAGAAGGAAGTCCATTCTGCTGGGAAGGAGATGCTGGGTTGGAGCCCTATGGGTTGTATCTCTTCCTGAACACTGTTACTTTCAATAAAGCTATCTTGATTCTTTCCTATATGCTGGTGTATTTTGTGTAATTGCATTAGTATATTTGATTTATTTCTAATCCTGAATCATCTATGAATATGTATATTTGCCTTTGTATTGTGTTCTTCTCTTGTTGCAAGTAGCTGTTCTCTTGTCACAGGTAGCTGTTCTCTTGTGATCTCGTGGGATTCAAGTAGCTGTTCTCTTGATCAAGCGAGGAGGCAAGTAGCTGTGGACACACAAAGAGAAGAGGATCTAGTTCGAGGGACAACCGGAAGATAACGGTAAGTCTGCCGATCTCCTCTCTTTCATATTTCATAAAGGAAGAAATCATGATAGCTGCATTCGTTTGTTGCTAAGGCGCTGTCACACCTTAGGTGGATAGGATCGTCCTAAATAGGCATTTTTCCCCACAACACCATATGGTGAAGGCCTTAATGATTCCCCACGTTTCAACCCAAGAATGAATTAATTCGCCCACTATCATAACCCTACTCATCAAGAAGTGGAGTGATCCATCAATCAAATGGATCCTTGTACCCCCCAGCCAAATCAAGGGTTCACAACTCCTAACCCCTACTGGATGCTACTATGTAGTACATATAGCTATTAGAACCCATATGTGCCTTGTCTCTAATCCATGTATGCAACCAATAGATGAATTCCATGTATCAATGGTAATTTGGATGCATGCTAAACCTCCTTTCTCCTATCAAATCACACAGATAAATCTTCTATCTTGTCTCCTGATGATGCACCTAATATTGTATGGAGTCTAAAAAACCTCCTGTAAGAGAGGTTTACCACCTGCTATACATGCTCATATAATACCTTAGAATGTCCATCCAAAAGTTTGTCATGCATCTCCCTAAGTGTGATATAAGGGGAAAAACATATGTTATCTTTGCAGTAGATCAGGTCATCCCCACGGCTGCATCTTCCAAGTCACGCCTTGATCCTATGCCACAATTGGGAAGTATCTCTCTTGATGCACCATGTCCCATTTGTCTTAGGTGATCCTCCTGCATCCAGCTGCTCGTGATGAGATCATTAAGGGACAAAAACCAAACCCTCTGTGACTGTGAGTAATATGGAGAAGAGATATGCATGTGAGTCCCTAGTGGTATGATCAAGAGATGCTCATCCGTTCCCTCATTAATCCTTTGTAAGTTAAGCCCAATTGTATGAATAACATCCTTGTCAGGAGATCTATGTGGAGGCATCACTCCAAAATTATGTTGTGCAACACCATACACTACTACATAAAACCATATATCCTTGCACTCCTCTGCATAACACTATACTTCGCGACATATCTATGTGCACCACTGGATACCACTGCCTAGTGCCGTACCACCCTGTATCATTTGATATCCCACATGTGCTAATGTTTCTATCACTCTACTTGTCAACCCACTATGATGTGAGTCATATCTCCTCATCTGTCCCGGTAGACCTGAAGGACATAACTCCTCACATGCAAATGAGGATGTCACAATTGTGTTGATCCTCAGTGGCTCTTGTGCCCAATACATGAATAGAAGAGCATTGTATCATTACATTTCCCTTCCTAGTGGTATACCAATTCCCTCCCATCTAAATAACTCCTTCCTGTAGCTTTGCACATGGGAGATGTGCCAAGACAACTTCCAGAGTCTGCTCATAAATCGATTGGCCACTACTGCTGATTAAAAATCCCCTAAAGAATGTTGTACTCAGTCACTGGGTAAACCATCCCACCAACACCACAATCATCTTGCACCCTTGATATATGATGGAAAGCCCCACTTGGATCCCAATGCCAACCTGGGCTTCCAGTATCCACTCCACTCGTGTCAACTAAACCTAAATCCTATATGGATGTATGCTCATCTAAAATATACTTTTATCCACATCCCATGGGTGCATAATTAGAAAAATCTAGGACATACCTCCACAACATCCACATCCACATCTCTGCAACATCCACATCCAGCTGTTGTTATTTTTACTTTAGCAAAGTCTCCATTTTTTCCTCCATCTTTTGTATCTGGAGATTTTGTTCAATTATCATTTTGAACATATTCTCTTTTTATATTTCCAATTGACCAACTTCATTAGCCTATGGATGTTGTGTAGTAGGAAGCTTCAATTGTTTCCTTAATGCTTGAATATTAACATTCTTGTTCTTGATCATTTCTTTAGCTACTTTAACATCATTAGGATCATATCCTAATTTTATTACCAGATCTTCCAATGACTTAATTATGGTATCTTTGGCCAGGGATGACATTTTCTCCATCTTTAATTATGAATGAATGTTATTTAGTGAAGCTTGTAGTTTGGAGGCTACCATAACTGAACTGGTCAAAGTAGAATGCATCATTTCTCCAACCTGCTTATGCAGGTCAATATGATCGATAACATGAATCTGTTTGGTGTCAAAAGAAAAAATTGATGTCTTATAATCTTCTGCACCTCTAGGGACTGGAACTTTGGGTTCCAAGAAAGCTAGCTGAAATTGCCCCTTTTCAGTATCGAGTGTAGACATAAGTTTGTGCTGGGTAGTAGAATTTTGTTTCTAGAATTCAGAATATGTGGTGGCCTTCAGTGCTTCATTCTTTATTTTAATCTCTTTGTACCTAGCAAAAATGTTATGTTGTTCTATACCATGAGAAACAAATAATATAGGAAAATCTGTGGAAATTTCCTCAATCCTTGGAAAGGTAGAAGTATGAGAACTTGTCAATATCATTATTGCTTGCTCCTGTGAACTTTCTACTTGAAAAGGCTCCTCCTGAGTATTAGTTTTCTTTCTTCTTTTAAACACTTGGAAGTCTGTCTCTTGAATTTCTGAAATTGAAGGAGACAAACAAAGCTGTTTGAATATCAATTTGTTCCTCTGTCTCTTGCAATGTTTTCTCCTGCCACTCCTCTTGATTTGCATACTATTCCATTTCTAGCCTAGGTGTATGTGCATAAGGTGTAGTCTTATATTCGACTCTTAACTTAGAAATAATCCCCAAAATATCATAAGACCATGTGAAGCTCAATTTGAACTTCATTTGTTTCAAGAGAAGATCTGCCTCCTTTGCTGCTGCTCTAGTGTTGACAATAAATGGTCCAATCTGTGCTTTTAGTTTAAACTGAGATTTCTTCTTGTTGGATACAAAATGTAGATCATCCATGTTCATCATTTGTCTGATATATTCCAATGCAAAAATTCTGATTGGTACAAATTTTGGAAACCTATAGGGAGGAAGCTCACACCCATAGATCCTGATTTTTGTGTAGTTCTGATAGAGGTACCAGTCTCCAATCTTAGTTTTCTCAGAGAGGTGAAGAATTCTTTTGATTTCAAGTGAAATTCTAGGTATAATATCACTACTGAGAAGACACAATGTCGTATGTAAAAACTAATTTACATAATCACTGAAAGAATACTCATTTGTGTTCTTTCTTACCAATGAAGTCCAATGAATAACATATTGAGGATTCTCCTGTGTATCTAATTTATGTAGTGGAAATTTGAATCTATCTACTTGGAAAAATAGAAATAAATACACAAGGACTGATTGATGCTTAAAAGCACCTTCAGTAGAAAACTTCAGAAACTGATCATGAATGCTCTCTGCCAGAAATTGACTGTAGTTGAAAATGAGTGATGGTTTATCACCTGCTGAAAATACTGATAAAAATGCTAGAATTACCTCATCAACCCACTGATCACTAGGGTAACCTAATAGACATGAAACCATAGAGATGACTTGCCTAGACATTTATGGAAATATTGAAGAAGAGTAGGGTGGATTGGTTCTTGGTAACTCAGAGTTCTCAGGTAAAAATGATTCAAAGATCTTGTCTCTTTGAGGGAATGTGAATTTCTGATAGATATCCATGAGAGAATATACAAAAAAAGGATGCAGAGGGGCTGTAGGTTGAACTTGAAGGATTTGACATATTGACTCAGGAGTGACAGTAAACAAGACTTCATTATTTTGGGAAATTACGACCCTCTGACTGGGTAAATACCTTAAATGACACCAAGTGACAAATTCTGGGAAGAAATGGGTTTGAGGAAAGATGAATTGGGGTAGGAAAAAGTCTGATAAGTTCAATTCATCACAATCGTCCAACTTTTGATTTGCTCAGTTGTGAAGTTCATAAAGATCGAGCTCACAGGGGGTTTCAGAGATTTTGTATTGCTTGTCAACCAGGGGAAATTCATCTAAATTGAATAGAGGGGGAAACATTGGGCTTTCTACAACTAATTTGGACTTTCCTTTGGATGATGACATGCTTAAATATGAATTTATAGATAGGTGTATCAAATTACCAGGAATTGGTGATCGCTGGTGTAGCAAATGCTTGTTTTCTAATCAAATCCAATTGTGTCTACGTTGCTTCAATAGGATGGGAGAAAAGTAATGTGGAGGGAAGCATAATGTTTTAAAGGGATTGGGCAAATCAACCTTTTTTTGCACGTCTAGTTAATGCACTAGACGTTGACGGGAAAGGTTATTAGTTGTAATGGTTAATTAATTGTTGGCGGGGAGATTTATTAGTTGTAACAGTAATGTGATGTGGAAAAATGAGGGAATGACATGTGGCGAGGTGTGAGGAGGTATGAAAGTGGCAATAGGTGTGGAGAGGATGAGTGAGTGGTTTTCGGGGGGGGGGGCGCAAATGGCTGTGGGGAAGCCATGTATCCACGGGTGAAATTTTCAAAACAAATTTTTGGACCCCCCTTGGTTAAATGTCGATAGCGCAGGGGGGTTCCAAAGTTCATCTCCTACAGTTGATCTGGGTGGGGGTGATCTCTACCTTTAATTCTCGCTCGGGCTTTATCATAAGTCGATAAAAACATCACATTAATTTGCTTTATTAACAATATATTAATTAATCATTGATTAATTAACATAACAAAGATTTAAACAGTAATACAATTCTAATTGCGATGACATTTAAACAAGAGCACATATACTTTGGGACTTTATATTTATTTTTCTCATATATATATATATATATATATATATATATATATTAAAATCCTATTTTTTTCTTTATTTTATTTTTCTTTTCGTTTTTTATTTTATTTTCTATTTTTCAACATAAGGAAATGGAAAACATAACATGGTGAAAAAAAGTTACAACATTGGCTCCATCTGGGGACTGCTTCCCCTTGCGGGATGCAGAGAACTTGTAGATCCATGTGCCTTCTCCTCGGGCTATGGAGTCTTTGCTGTGAAAATCACACTTGATAGTGAAACTTAAAAGAAAACCAGAAATTTACAATGAACTATGGCTGCAAGAATTTTTAATACTGAATGTAATGTTTGAGGTATTGCCCATTGACTGGAAATGAAGAATATTGTCCTTCCAGGTTCTGTAAAATAAAAGTATTGTTACCCTTCACTTCTGCAATGCTGAATGGTCCCAACCACAAATTGTCAAATTTTCCATGCTTGCCTCTTTCCTCTCTTCTAGTATCCCATCTTAAAACTAGATCACCTTGTCTGAAGTCTCTTTCTCTAGCCTTTTTGTCAAATAAACTTTTCATCTTATTTTGATATTGTCAAAGTTTGAATTGAATTTCATCTTTGTCTTGATTTAATTAAATTATTTGATTGATTATTCTTGAAAAATCATCAGCTTCATCATATGATTCTTGTAGAAATTTCATGACTAGAAATGTTAGTTGTGTGGAAAAAAATTCCTCAGTTCCATAGACAAGTTGAAAAGGGGACTTGCCTGTAGATCTTTTGGGTGATACTTTGTTTTCCCAAACTGCATATTTAAGATGACTATCCCAACTCCTTTTATGATATGGCAATAATTTCTTAATGACCTTAACCAGAATTTTATTTGATGATTCTACTAATCCATTACCTTGAGGGTAATAAGGTATAGAATGATGTAATGAAATCTGACAAGATTCTATCATTTTAATACTGCTGAAAGCTTGTGCATTATCTGTAACTATTTGTTGTGGATAACCAAATCTAGACAACATGTTCTCTTCGATCAATTTGATGACTACTGTATCTGTTCCATTCTTGATAGAAATTGATTCTAACCACTTGGTAAAGTAGTATATTTCAGTTAGAATCCATATGTGTCGGTTACTTGATTTTGGAATTATTTCACCTATGAAATCTAATCCCCATTGTAAAAAAGGTGCTTGAACTAAAATTGGAACAAGGGGTAGTGTTGTTAATCTCTACTTACCAGCAAATATCTGACATGGAATACAACTTCTTACTTTAGCTCCAACTTGTGCAAATAATTTAGGCCAATAGAAGCCTGCTCTCATAATCTTGTATGCAGTTTCCTTCCAAGCATAATGTCCTCCACAAATGCCTTCATGAAACTATTCAATAACTCCATCTGTTTCACTTTCAGTTAGACATAATAAAAGGATATTGAGAGGATCCTTCCAATACAAATTGGCATTGATGATACAATATTTCATGGCTTTAAGTCTAAGAGATCTAGATTGATTCCTTGTAAATTTAGGAGGGTACTTTAAATCTCGAAGAAAATTCACTATGTCTTTATACCAATATGAAAGTAGAAATTTCTCATCAATGTGTAAAGGAAGAGGAACAAGATCTGAACTGGAAGAAGGTTCTTGTGGATTCTTCTCATTTGAATTGGAAGAAGGTTCTTGTGGATTCTTCTCACTTGAACTGGAAGAAGGTTCTTGTGGATTCTTCTCACTTGAACTGGAAGAAGGTTCTTGTGGATTCTTCTCACTTGAACTCTGAAAAATGGTATTGATACCAAGAACCTTACAATTTGATTAAACCAAAAGTTTAGCTAAACCTTTTCCTTTTACCAATTTGGTAGGTCTAATATCTAGATCAAATTCAAGTATCTTTGCAATCCATCTTCCCCTTTTTCCATATGTATCAAGTTGTGTCAAAATTGTCTTTACTGCATGGTTTGGAACATAAGAAATGATAGGAGAGTGTAGGACATATATTCTGAATGCTTTTAGGGCTTGGACAAGGGCATATGCTTGCTTCTCTATGATATCATATCTTAACTCATCATCTCTCATTACTTTTTTGAAAAAGGAAATGGTCTACTCATATCCATCATCATTTTTTTGTAGTAAAACAACAACTAAGGTACTGTCAGAGGCAAAATAAAAGATACTAAAGGGTTTTGAGTAGTCTGGACTAGCTAGTATTGGGGCCTCAGAAATAGCCTTCTTGATATGTGAAAAATAATATCTAGCATGTACTGTCCATTTGACTTCATGATCCTTTTTAAGCATATTAGTAATATCTTTGACTATTTCAGCATAATTAGGTATAAATCTTCTCAAGAAATTTATTTTTCCTAGAAATGCTTGAATTTCCTTTTTATTTCTAGGTAAAGTAATTACCTCGATTGCTGAGACTCTTTTTGGATCAATAAAAACTCCTTCCTTTGAGATTATGTGTCCCAATAGCTTCCCTTTTTTCATTGAAAATAATGATTTTTTTGGATTAAGTGAAATCCCATATTTCCTGCACCTTTAAAAAAATTTCCTTGAGTGCTTCAAATGTTTCTCATCAGAATTAGAAAATACAGTTATATCATCCAAATAAATGACAATGAATTTATTTATCTTACCAATAAATGCAAGATCCATTGCTCTTTGAAATGTTGCTCCAACATTGATTAGACCAAATGACATTCTAGCATACATAAATGTACCCCAAGGAGTTGTAAATGTTGTCTTTTCTCTATCTTCTGGACTAACCAGAATCTTATTATTGTAGGTTTTAACCCCGTACATTTGGAATCAGAGCTATTTTGGCTTCAAGGGGACGCCTTTGTTGCTAAGGGGTTTCACTCGGGCCTATGGTAAACCCTGTTCAGTGGGAGATCTGCGAGATCGATTCTGGTGGTGAAAGAAGATGGTGAGCAGTGGAAAGATAGAGATCAAGAAATTTAATGGTCAGAGTTTTGAGTTGTGGAAACTCAAGATGGAGGATCTGTTGGTGGATAAAGATCAGTGGATCATGGTAGGTCCAGGTATTAAACCAATGGGAGTGTCCGATGAAGAATGGAAGAAGTTGGATCGAAAGGCAAAGAGAACAAGACGATTGTGTGTCTCAGATTCAGTATTGCTAAACGTATCATGGAAAGCTATGGCAAAGGCTTTGTGGGACAAGTTAGGGACTTTGTACCAATCTAAGTCTCTGGTGAATAAATTGTTCCTGCAGAAAAAAACTGTATAACCCGAGGACGAAAGATGGAGACTCAGTGACAGAGCATCTGAACGCATTTAATAATGTGGTAAGTCAGTTAGCGTTTGTTGATATTAAAATTTCAGATGAAGATAAGTGCATCAGTTTGTTGTGTTCTCTATCAGATTCATGGGATAGTCTGGTTATTGCAATAGGTAGCAATGCAACTGCCTTGCAGTTTGATGAAATAGTCTCATCCTTGCTGATGGAGGAGATGAGACAGAAAAATATGGAGAGCGAGAATGGTGATGCCTTGTCTATATGAGGACGGTCCCAGAACAGAAACAAAAATAAGTCATCGAGTGGGAGATCTAAATCTAGAGGGAGATCTAAATCCCCAAGAAAACTTGTAAAGGTGGTGTGCTGGAAATGCGGAAAGGAAGGGCACTACAAAAGGGACTGTAAATCTAAATCTCCTGACAAAGGAAAGGGATCTAATGATGCTTCTTCTGCAGAGGTCAAAACCACCTCAGATGAAGGTGGGGATGTGTACTTGGCTTCTTCAAGTACACATGTAGATCATGAGGCATGGTTGATTAACTCAGGTGCATCCTTTCACTTCACTCCCCATAGAGAGTGGTTCTACGAATATGATAAATACGATGGTGGTGATGTCTTCTTAGGGGATGATAGGAAGGCTAGAATCGCTGGTCGTGGAAAAGTAAAGTTGAAGTTGCAAGGTGGAAGGGTTAGAACACTTTTGGGTGTTCTACATATTCCTGCATTAGCCAGAAAGATGATTTCTGTAAGTAAGCTGGATGATGCAGGTGTAAAAACAATGTTCGAGAAGGATACCTGCAAGATGGTTTGGGGAGCACTGGTATTGATTCGGGGAGTTCGGACTGGAACTCTGTACAAGCTGCAAGGTAGCACTGTTGTTGATGGGTGCAATAGTTCTGTGGTTCTTGAAAATGGAGAAGAAAATCTAGTGGTCTCTGGATAGAAGACCATGCTATGGCATCAAAGGCTTGGACATATTGGAGAGAAGGGCCTTCAAATACTTCATGGTAAAGGTATGGTAGAAGGTATGAGTAATAGCTCTCTGGATTTTGATTTCTATGAAAAGTGTATATGGGAAGCAGAATCGGGTGAGTTTCCCCTCTGGTGGTAAGAGGGCGAAACAGATATTAGAGCTTGTGCACAGTGATGTGTTTGGACCTATGAAGGTTCCATCACTGGGTAAGTTTGTGTACTATGTATCATTAATAGATGACTTCTCAAGGAATACATGGATATATTTCCTTAAGAAGAAATTTGAAGTCTTTGATAGGTTTAAAGAATTTAAGGCTTTGGTGGAAAACCAGATAGAGAAGAAGATAAAGGTGTTGAGGACAGATAATGGTGGAGAGTTTTGTAGTAAGGAATTTGAAGAATTCTGTAAGAAGTGTGGTATAGCACGACAGAAGACTACTCCATATACACCTCACAAAAATGGAGTTGCAGAAAGGCTGAACAAGACATTGATGGAAAGGGCAAGAAGCATGCTCAATGGTGTCGGGTTAGGACCAGAATTTTTGGCAGAGGCGGTGGAGACATCATGTTACCTGGTCAACAGATCACCTTCATCAGCATTGGAGGATAAAACTCCACAAGAGGCATGGACTGGTAAGAAACCCTCTCTTTCACATCTGAGGGTATTTGGATGTGATGCATATGTACATGTTCCAAAGGAGAAACGAACCAAGCTGGATAGTAAATCTGAACAATGCATGTTTATTGGGTATAAGGATGGCTTAAAGGGTTATAAGCTTTGGAACCCAGTAACAAGGAAGGTTGTGTACAACTGAGATGTGGTGTTCAGAGAGGTGAAAGATGTTATTAAACATGAAGTCCAACCAAAGGAGCCTGAGAAGATAGAGTTTGAGATAAAGGAGGAAAAATCAGACTCTACAGCAGAGGAGGAATCAAAAGATGAAGAGCCACAAACTCCAGGTGTAAGAAGATCAGTTCGAGAAAGAAGGCAGCCAGAAAGGTTTGTTTTCTGTTCAAATTTTGCTTTATCTATTACTGATGATGATCCCAGAACTATGAAGGAAGCAATAGATTCAGAGGATGGAAAACTCTGGAAAGAGGCCATGGTTGATGAAATGGCATCTTTGCACAAAAATGAGGCTTGGGATCTGGTGGAGTTGCCGGCTGGAAGGAAACCCATTGGTAGCAAATGGGTGTTCAAGAAGAAGACAAATGCAAAAGGAAAGGTGGAGAAATATAAAGCTCGGTTGGTAGCAAAAGGTTATTCCCAGGGGTCGGGAATTTATTTTGGTGATATTTTTTCTCTTGTTTCCAAGGTAACTTCTATTAGATTACTTTTATCTGTTGCTGCTGCTTTTGATTTTGAGGTAGAACAGATGGATGTGAAGACAACATTTCTTCACGGGGATCTGGAAGAGGAGATCTACATGAAGCAACCTGAAGGCTTTGCAGTGAAGGGTAAGAAAGAATTGGTATGCAAGTTAAAGAAGTCTCTGTATGGGTTAAAATAGTCACCAAGGATGTGGTATCAGAAATTTGATACATTTATACAAGGACTTGGCTTCACCAAAAGCAAAGCAGATCACTGTGTGTATTTTAAATTAATTGGTGACCGTGTTATTTATCTGGTCTTGTATGTGGATGATATGTTGCTGGTTGGGAATGACAAAGAAATTATCCAGAAAATCCATCTAACATTGAAATTCTACTTGAACCTGAGACCTTTTGAAGTAATTGATCCATCTTTGGTAATGGATAATTATCTTTTACAGACAATTTATTTAGATTTCTAAAGTCGACACATAGTCTTATTTCACGATTTTTCTTCCCGACAGGTACTAGGTTAGCTATCCATTCATAATATCTTAAGGGAATAATTATTTTTGCAAAATTTCTTTTTCAATAATTGGAAGCAAGACTGGATTTATTCTTCTTAAATTTTGCTGAAAAGGTTTAGCTTCTAGTTTGAGAGGAATTCTATGTTCAATAATAGTTGCATCATAGGTTTTCAACTCATCATATGACCATGCAAATACATCTTTATAAGGTTTAAAAATATTGACACATTGGTCTTTAATTTCCTGAGGCAATGACGCTGAAATTTTAACATTTATAATTTCTTTAGAAGTTCCAATATTACAATCCTGAACATCCTCTTGTTGTGAATTTAATAATGAGGTTTTTGAGACATCATTATGATTAAAGAGTTTTTCAAGGGGAACTAATCCTTTTTGAATGTAATTATCATATAATTGAATGGTATTGTGATATGCTATTTTTTGCTTTAAATTTAAGTTTTGATTATCTTCATTTGATTTACTTTCATCAATTTGTTCTTCTTTAATATGTAAGGCTGAGAATTCATCTATTGCTTGTAAGAAGTTTTTTAAGTGTTCATCATCTTCGAAGACCTGCCAGTGTTTAAGGTTATCAGGAATAGAGGGCTTGTATTTCACTTCAATATGGTAATGCAATTGCATAGGATCAAGAATTTTAAAAGAACTGGCAGAAATTGCCAAGGCATCAACATGAATGTTTTCTTCTCTTGGGATTGATGTGATATTAAAAGCTTGAAATTAATTTTCTACACAATCCCAAACTTCATTCCTGTAAGATCTAAGCTTGGGGTGCTTAGTTTGACAAAGGTTTCTAATTTGTTTTACAATTAACTCTGAATCACCAAATACAATCAAATTCTGAACCTTTAGGATTTTAGCTAACTGCAATCCTAAAAGTAAGGCTTCATATTCTGCTACATTATTTGTAACATCAAAGTATAATTTAAAGGATTGAGTTATGTTTTTATTATTAGGAGAGATGAGTACAATTCTAGCCCCAACTCCATCTTTGGAAAATGCTCCATCAAAGTACATTTCCAAATATCAATATTTAAAATTGGAGTTGTATTAAAAAATTCTTGAAATATTGATATGAGAATTTGAGAGATCATTATCAGCTAAAGTAAAGCACCCAAAATCTTGATCAATAGCATAAATTGGATGATTTATGGCTTGATTTGCTTTACACATTGTGTTAATAAATATGACGTCTCTATATAACCTTAAATGTTCACCTCCATAAACTGGGATTGTAGCAAAAGACATGTCCATTTGTAAACTCCCTCCCAATTTTGCACAACAAGATCTAGACAATAACATTCCAAACTTGGGTGGAATATCTGTGACCACTATATCCAAGACTATACTCTTGACAGGGATTTGGGCGAGTGTTACAAATAAATCCTTAATTAGTCCAAGACAAGGTACTTTCTTTGAGTCAAAAGTGTATAGGTCATGGTATGGCCTAGTGATTTGCAGTTGAAGTTGATCCATGATTACTTTAGGCATTAGATTATGAGAAGCTCCAGAATCTAACATGCAATTATATAAAAGGTAATCATGAATTTTTAGGGTGACATAGAAGGGAGGTACAATTTCATCAATCATATCAGAGCTAGGACCAAAAACTACTTGAGGTTTTTCATCTTGCAAACTTATGAAATATTCTTCTGCATCAATACTTGAAGATTGAATCCATTTTGAAACTTGATTTTTATAACCTGGGTTTTTAGAGAGTTCAGATAATGGAATTGGAATTTTAACTCTTTCTAGTTCTTTTTGAACATTACAAATTGTTGTAGTTTTTTCAAGAATATTTTGTTCTGGTAACTGATTATGTGTTTCACTTGATGATGTTTGTGTTTCAAAAGTTTTAACTTGAGGTTCATCAAAGGTCACCTTTTTGGTTGGTCTACCAGGTCCTGGTCTAGGCCTTAAGTCATATCTTATGTTTAACTTAGTAATAAGAAGCTCAAAAAAATCTTGATATTTACAAATTTGAGAACTTTCTTGATTCTGGGCAGAGACAGTTAGGTCCCTATACTATTAGTGTAACCCTTTATTTTATTAGTACATCCCCCTTATTGTATTTTTGTGCCTGTGTAGTCCCCATATTGTTATTATTGTGCCCCTTAGAAGCCCACTATTGTTTTTTTTCCAAAGAAAAAATCAGCAACTTTCTATTAATTAAAACGGAGAGTTACATTGTAGTATATGCAATGAAGCATTCCAGGGATGTCCCGAAGGACTCGTGTGCTTGAAGCACACAGAGTAGTAGCGCTACCCTAAAAAAAATAAAAAATAAAAATTACTCTTTTCTCCCTTTCTTTTTTTCCACTTTTCGCCAACCTCCTATGTTGGGAGTGGTTACAATGGAAAGCTGATTTTCACTTGTAATGGGAGAGTCTTTGTCAGATTCAGATCCTTCTGAGCCATGAGTTCGCTTGGTGTCGGTTATTTCCATTCCTATTGGTTGAACTTCTTGGTGCTGTAGTGGGTTGCTGGGGTCTTCCTCCATGTTAGGTGTGCTGTTCTGTGTCTTTTTCTCCTCCATTTCTACTTTGTATTCTGCTGTTTCTGCTTGTTCTTCTTCTTCCTCCAGGGGGTAAATGTGTTGCCATCCTTTTTTATGTTTCTGTTGCTTCTTTTTCCACTTGGGTGTTTGCTTGGCTTTCGGACATGCATTGTGGAGGCATCCTGTTTGTGAACACCCACGACATCTGAAGGCTGTATTTTCATAGTCTAGCTATTGTATCCACTATGCATTATTGAAGTTCAATGTTATTCTTGCTGGTAGTCCTTCACTGAGATCTACCTCAACACATATCCTGGAAAAAGTGAATATTCCTCTTGTAAGTATTTCATTTTCGATTTTGAGGAATTTTCCCAATGTATTTCCTATGGCGATTAATACATAGTGGTGCCAGAAGTGTAGCGGGAGGTTGTGGAACCTGACCCAAACTAGCATCTTTGATACCACTATTATGTTGGCGTCGAACTTTGGAAACCATGGGGTCATAAATAGTCTTGCATTACCCCAGAACCATGGTCCCTTGTTTAGTATATTTTCCATTTCTTGTGCTGTTCTGAATTGAACTATAAAGAATCCTTTTGGGCACAAGTATATTTCACAGTTTGGTGACCAGGCCTCATATATCCATTGGTGCAGCATATCAGATTTAGGCTAGAATCCATTGAACCTACATATAACTGATTTGGAATATATATCTATGTATAGGTTCTTTACCTCAGGCATTGCGATGGTAAGCACAGGGTTCTCAGATTTTTGTTCTACGATTTAAGGTCATGGTAGCTCTGGCATAGTTGTTGCTTTGGCTTGTGCTTTATCCTTGCCTTAGACTGCGTCCTTAAAAGATCCAGTGCTTTTTGAGCTAGTTCCAGCGCATCCGCCCCTCAGACGCAGGTTGAGTATGATGGTAGAGTCTATGGTAATGCCATAGTCCTGGAGAGTGTGTTGGTCCTATAGACTGTGGCCTGAGAAGATCAAGTTTTGCCAGTGCGCTGGTATACCCGAGTAGTTCCAGATTTTTAACCTTAGCTCCTGAATCCTCTCCCCCTTCCAGATTTTCCAGCAGATGGTCTTGCCCTCTAGTGTTTTGATGAAAATTTGTATCTGATCTTCCTTAGTTGTGGGTGGAGAAGGGACTCGATCGTTTATCCATGTGCCCTGAGATGGCAGGGGTGCCCTCAGCCATTCTTGCGCAACCCAATCCTGCCTGACTACCTCTCCTTTGTCGTTTTTCTTGTTAACGACGGATCGATTGAAAACAGGGTATTGATTTGGCTGATCTGGTCAATGTTGGGGAGAAACTCCTTTACCTTGTCCCGGTAATGTTGATCCCTGCTTCACACAGTAAAAACCGCCCTGATTCAGGAAGAGAGGGCATGCCCTTGGCCTGAGTAAGGCTCATTCTGTCGCAAAGGAATAATTTTTTCGTTCAATGCCGAGCCATAACATTGACTGAATGTCATAGTCAGCTAGCCCAGCTACCAGTTTTCTGTGAGGGCTTCGTACTGTTTCATTGTAAGTCCGATCTTTGGTTTGCAGTGCGGCGGTGGCCATAGCTAGGGTTTCCCTCTTGGTAGCTCCAAAATCAAAATCTCCGAAGCCCACTATTGTTATTGTTGTGCCCTTACATTATTATTGTTATGTAGGCTCTTATTATATTGTGACCCCATAGACTACTACATATAGAAAGGAGGTCATGTCATTTGTGTCATCCAAGAAGGGTTCATTTGTGTAATGTAAAGGAGGTTTCCCCCTCGAAGAGGCTAATTTTGAAGTCATTGATCTATTTCTTCTTCTATTCTGTGAGCTAGTTGCATAACATTTGGTATCAGAGCTTTGGATTCTAGGGTTTCGCTGCTTCAAACAGGTCGTCGTGGTATTTTCACTACATTTTTTTTCTACGAAGCTTCAGAAGATGAAATTAAAACCCATTTGAGATGAACTCTTGGTGAGTCTTGTTGTCTAAATTTTAGATCTTGTCTCGCTGTATTTTCGAAGATATGAGCTGAGGAAGTTAGGGTTTTTGCAGGTTCCCACATTCCATCTCAAATAGGTGACCTTGGGAAAATCATCATAACTTTCTCTCTGAGAATATGATTGAAATTACATAAAAAATAACAGAAAGAGGACAAAATATAGTTTTTTGTGTATCATTTTCAGGGCTGAAGGTCGAAACAGTGACATGTGGCACTTCGTACAAGTTCGATCTACTGAACCAATCTATAATAAGGTCACTGTGGGAGATTGGACATAACTATTTCTTGGATGATCCAATCGCGATCATACTTCTGGGGTTGGAAAGGGACTCATAGGGCTAGCACAAGACGGAATTTTAGAACTTGGAGATCCAAAATTATAGATTTATAATTGCTTCAAGATCGAGCTCCTAAAAGAATGAAAAAGAATGTCTCGAATCAAGAAAATAGAAACACATAGTAAGAAAAATTGGATGGATGATTTGAAGAATGCAATCAAAGCTAACATAAATAGTTTTATCTATGCCATGGAATTTAATATCGATGGTATAGAAGTAGAATTGAAATACGACATGGAATATTTGAAGAAAGAAATGGAAGGTTTAAAGGAAGGTTGGACAAAGTTGCTACAAGAAAGGCTTCCTAATGACGAAAAGGTAGTAGAGGAAACTCATGATGATTACAAAATAAATGTTAATCATTATTTCATAGAATATAAAGTTGGATTGAAGACCCACCATATTCCAAATATAGATATGAAGAATTTTGATGGCAAGGATCCGGTAACTTGGATATTATAGATGGAGCAATATTTTGATCTACATGATGTGAAATGTCACAAAAGGTACGCATTGCATATTTATATTTAGAAATGAATCAATTTGTATGGTATAGAGGGATTTTTTCTCTAAACCACTTGTCACCTGGTCAATATACAAAGAGGAAATGATAGCACATGATGAGGATATAAATAGCAACACCTTCTTTAGCCAATTGATAAATCTAAAACAAAATGGTTCAATGAAAAGCACATTAAGGACTTCTAAAAATTCAATATAAGGGTAAATGATATTCCAGAGAAGCATAGGATTGAAGTCTTCATAAGGACTTTAAAGGATAACATCTAACATGAGGTTCACCTTTGGGAACCTGATTCGTTGGAGAAGGCATTTAGGTTGGAAGGAAAAATTGAAAGAAAAATTATGGCAACAAGGAAGCCTACCACTCATAATTATAGAGATAGAAGTGTTGTTTCTCCTAGCCTTTCACAACCTACAAGGTTGACACCACAACAATTGGAAAAAAAAAAGAGCGGAAGGTTTTTGTTACAATTGTGATAGAAAATACACTAAAGTTCATAATTGTGATGAGAAGGAATAAGACGGGGAAGAGGAGGAAGAAAAGGAACAAGAAACGTCAAATGAATAGGATATACACCAGGAACCAACCCAAGAGAAAGAATAAATGAATTTGACCATATCTTGTAATGCATTGACAGGAATTACCACCCCTAAAACTCTCAAGATAGAAAGAGATATCAAGAAGAAAAAAGTAATAGTGTTGATTGATTCGGGTAGTACCCATTATTTTATTCATTGTAAGATAACCAAGGAATTGAATTACTTCCTATATCCAGCACTAGGGTGTCAAGTAATGGTTGAAAATGGAGGAACCATAAATTGTTCTGGAAAGTGTCATAAAATCAAGCTATCCATGGGAGAATGTGTCTTGAATAGTCCAATGATTTTCATTCTAATGGGTGGTGGTGATGTTGTACTAGGAGTCCAATGGTTACAGTCTTTGGGGATGATAACTTTCAATTTTCAAGAATTTTTCTTGAATTTTTTTTTGGAAAGGAAAGGAAGTTGAATTAAGGGGTATCATAGGGAAACTATGAAAGATAATCATCTATAATGGCATGACAAAACTTTTAAAGAAAGAAAAACAGGGTGTAATTGCACAATTATGTTCACTAGAGGTTTAGACAATGAAATAATCTATTTCTCATGATCTCCAAAAAGTCTTGGACAATCATTCTAAGGTGCAAGCAGTCGAAGATCACACTGAGCATAAACAACAAGTTATCCAACTCTTGAAGGATAACCTCACTTTGGCTTAGAATAAAATGAAAAAACAGGCAAATCTACATCGCAGTGAAATAAGTTTTGATGTAGGTGATTGTATATTTTTACAGCTACAACCATACAAACAAATGTCCGTCAAGCAAGCTAAGAAGGATAATAAATTATCAACAAAGTACTATGGTCCTTACAAGGTGTTGCAAAATATTGGTACTATGGTATCCAATTTGGAGCTTCTAACATATTCCCGAGTGCACCTAGTTCTCCATGTTTCATGCTTAAATAAGGTTATAGGTGATTAGGAGCTCAAAATTTGTCAAAATTTCAAAGTGTCAGAATTTTGATAAACCTGGCTTTAGACTGAAGAGCTCGTCTTTCTGAATCCAATGGTGTGAATGACACTCAAATCCGAGCTCGTATGCAGAAGTTAGAGCCGGTCAAAGTTCAGGGTTCACTTGATGACATGGCAGGATTAGATGACATGGTAGGGGTCCTAGCCAATAGGGAGGCGCCAAGTGTCACTCTTCGATTGGCCCTCGTATATGGGCAATTGCAGTGAAAAGATGAATAGCATTACATAATTGGCTCCCGGCAAGGGAAGGGATGCGATGCGATATCAACCAAAGTTGCGATGCGGTTTAATCGCAATCACATATCGACGAAAGGGAACAAAACAGGTATCAGCAAGGCATTTTTTATGATGCGATGCGATCGCATATCGCAATCGCATCGGCCACAGGTTACCAGCCCCGGTCCAGGAGTGAATTAAGTCCTGATGCGATAACACTGATTGCGATGAGCGGGATGCTCCTGATGCGATATCTATCCAGAAATGCAGTTAATAATCCCAGCGAGTTAGTTATATCACTAGTTCACATGTTTTCATGCGTTAAGTCTTGTGTTAAGGATTACTCCTGGCAAAAACTGATTGCGATGGAAGATAGACAATAGGACTGCAGCCTTAACCGCCAGACCCTCCACTTTGCATGTGATCACTCAACCTTAACTGCGAGATAGGTGGGTTTGATGGCAGAACCATCGATTTCGGAAGAACTGCTAGTTTAGACTGCAGATAATGAAATTAACTGGCAGTAAGCTAGATGTAGAGGATGAAATTGTGGGGAGACTGACAGAAGTCATAACTAACGCAAATTTTGACCAAATTGGAGGCAAAAAGATGCTAGATAGCCATTTTTGGGCATTCTGAACTCATGGGAACATGTTTCAGGATCAAAGGAGCACTTCTAGATAGGATTTTTGTAAAGTGAAGGCTATGGGTGCCCTGGTCAACCAGAGGGTTGATTCAGTTTATGGAGGAGTTCCAAGATGGAAATGACCTTGCATGGGTATTCCAGCCTCCACATGTGTTCCTGCAATAGCCATTACAACAATGTTGTAGCTATATTTATTCTTTTCTCTATATGTGTATGGAGAAAGACACTTGTTTAAGTACTTCAAGTGGATTTTAGTACTGTTTATGCTCTTGGTTGTTGGAGTATGGGGTCTTGACTTGAGATCCCTTATCTTGATGATTGTTCCATGACTAACTATAGGTTGTCATATGTTTAGATTGGGAATTATTTGCAGAAGAATGTTTCCTTGAAGGGGAAACAAGCCACTCATTTTGTCAGCACATTTATGTACTCTTTATCTGAAGAATTTTGAGCATAATGAGAAGGGGTCATGCCTTTAGATTTGATCCAAGGAGATGTAGCCCAGGAGGGGTGAACTCCTTTATCAATGGTTGGTGTATTATTGTTTAATGCATGCTTCCATTTAGTGTTTTAGTTTCATGTTTCAAGTTTTTCTTCATGAAACTATCTTAAGAAAAAACACATAAAATTCATGCTTTTACTTGTTATTTTGGAGTACAACCTCAAGCACATTTTTATATTCTGATGAGGGGAATTAGAATAGAATTACTAATCTTCCCCAATTCAGATCAATAGGTGACAAGATCCCAGTTCAAACAATATTGCTGAAACTTGACGAGGAAGGAAAAATCATATTGGAACCTGAAACAATCACAAAAACAAGAACCCGACAGCTACGGAATCGATCAATTTCAGAGTATGTCATCAAGTGGAAAAACTTACCTGTTGAATATTCCACATGGGAGGACGATAATTTTATACGGAAGCATCCATAACTACGCAAGCATTGAGAACAACACTTTTTTTGAAGGAGAGGGGCATGTTAGGTCGCTATACTACTAGTGTAGTCCCTTATTGTTATTAATGCAACCCCCTTATTGTATTGCTATGACCATGTAGTCCCCATATTGTTATTATTGTGCCCCATAGAAGCCCCCTATTGTTATTGTTGTGCCCTTACAATATTTTTGTTATTGAGGCTATGATTATATTGTGACCTCTTAGACTCCTATTTATAGAAAGGAGGTATTGTCATTTGTATCATCCAAGAAGGGTTCATTTGTGTAATGTAAAGGAGGTTCCCCCTCGAAGAGGCTAATTTTGAAGTCATTGATCTATTTCTTATTTTATTCTGTGAGTTGGTTGCATAATGGAGACCTAATCCTGATTTATTGGAAAAATTGCATTGTGGGATTAGGAATATTCAAACTGATTGATATAATTTGTAACAACATGAAAAATTTGTTGGTCATTATTTGGTCTTTGAAAAATTTGAGGTTGAAAAGGTCTTCTATATTGAACTTGCGGTCTATTTGTAACTGGTTGAAAAACTCTAGGTTGAGATTCCATCTTAGAGATTCTATTAGAGAGATTTTTGAGAGAAGTTATTTCATCAATTTTGGTTCCTTCATCTTTAGTTTTTGATGATGATGCACCTTCTTCTCTAACTTTCATCCTCTTTTCAACCTTTTCAGCTTTAGCTCTTAGTTTACTAGATGCTGACCTATTAGCTTCAACTTCAATTACATTGGTCTGCATATCTGCTAAAGTTTCAGACTTCCTTTCTCTAAGCATAATAGAAAAATCATCTTCAAATGCCTTAGAAAATCTAACTTTGGCAGCAGTTACTGGAGGTTTACAGTCTGGGGGCATTTTGTTATACAATTTATTAAATCTCTTGATGAAATCAGCAACAGGTTCATTTGGGTTTCTTTTCAAATCTTCAAATTCAGTTAAATAGTAAACAACACCTTTCTTAATTCCCCACTGATTCTTAAAAATGTTTATTAATTCAGCCCAAGAATTTTAGTATTTGGTTGTAATTGTCTAAACCAAATTCAAACATTTCCTTCTAATGACTGGACAAAGAGTCTAGTATAAACATCTTCATGCTCGATATTCAAATTATCAACAAAATCTAAAAATGCAGCTAGATGATCTTCAATAGATGGGCTTGTTTCTCCATTGAATTTGGGTAAATGTTTCAAATATCCATTAGGAAAAGGATGGAGTTGAGCTGCAGGAGGAAGGACTAGTGCTACATAACAAGTTGCTATGATTGGATGAAAACCAACCATTGAATGTGGTGATGTAGGTGAAGATGAAGATGAAGATGAGGAAGAAGAAGGAGAAGAAGGATAAGAAGAAGAAGGATGTTGGGAAGAAATTACTTGAGATGAAGATGGATGATAAGAGGTGGAAGGAGGTTGTATGAATTGAGAAGGGATAACTAATTTTTGAACTTCTGGGATAGATTTGTCTTCTTCTTCAAAAGAAAAAGGACTGGTATAAATAGTAAAACCTTCCTCAGGTTTGATAGAAGTAGATGGGTAAGTTTGTATCACAGAAGAAATAAAATCAGTTGGTTTGAAATCAAGTAATTCAGACCCTAACTGAGCTTCTGTATCAGCTACCTATGAAGTAGGAATGGAAAGGTGAATTGATTCAAATTGATGAACCAATAAAGCTGATTGAAGGTCAACTCCTTTAGATAATAGTTCTAACACTTTTGGTGGTAGATTTGATAATTCTGTAGGAATTGGGATAGGTTGAAAAGGATTAGGTTGTGATACAATTTCTGGTGAAAGAGATGCAGGAGTAGAATAAGAATCTTATAATCAGCATCTAGAAGAGGAAATTCTTACTAACCTTTCAAAATCTCATAATGGAGAATGCAGCTCAAGAATGAGACCTAGTGTGCTTGCGTGAAGCCAGGTTTACTTAATGGAGTCACCAGATGAATTATTTTAGCTAGATAACTTCTTATTCACCTTTAAGAAGAAAGTTTTGTTGTTGTCCCAAGGAAAAGAAACTTCAAATTTTCGTTCCCTAACAACGATGCCAATTGGATGTTGTCCTTTGTAGATATTTTTAGGCTAAGGAACTGTGTCAAAGCATCTAAAGTGTTGTTTTAATTTGGGTTTGGATGACCAATGCTTTAAACTATTAAACATATGCAAATATTAATTATTTCCGATATAATAAAAGGGCTAATTATTCATCTTTAACAAAATTAAGCTTTAAAATGTTTATGAAAGGTAGAATTTTAAGATGATATATATGATCCCTTAAACATTCAAATAGAGTATTTAACTTGTCGTATATATACGATGCATGTAAAATCCTTTTACAACCAAATAAAGCATATTTAAAGATAACATGAAGCAACAATTAAATTATGTAGAGGAATTAACTCAAACAAATAGTTTCAGTTAATTAATCTCTGTAATTGATTATAACTTCGTAGGGGATTTCAGAAAGATTTATATTTAATCTTATCTTACCCATATTTCCTATTAACTTTAAGCATGTGTAGAAATAAATAAAGATGGAAACATAATAAGAAACTAGAAAAACTCACAGGAAAACACAAGCTGCTTCAAAATGAGTCCATAATCCTTCTATTAATCTCAAAAATAGTTCAGAGAATTAAAATCATGCTCAATGGCTTATCACAAGGGTTCAACCCTTCATATTTCGAATTACAAAGTATTTATAGAGTTTCTAATAAAAATATCTAGACTTAAAATCAAAATTTATTACAAAATATCTTTTCCAAACTGATTTAGATTTAGTACAAAAATACTACTACAAAAGAGGAAATTTGAACTTTTTTGACATCTTGCATAGAATTTGAGGACTGTTGCTGGTGACTGGATCTATAAAGTTGTTGTTCTATTTTTTGTTCATGGAAATCTATTCTTTGTCCCTGAAAACTTAGTATTCTACTGCTGAAAATATGTTGTCTCTCATTCGATGAGTTCACATAACTTGTCCCATATTTTTTCATCAGGAATAGGAAAAGTTAATAATTTTCTTTATGATTCATCCACTTCAGTGTATTCTCAAAAGTAGGCTTAGTTATGAACAGATGCTTGATCTCAAGCTAAATTAATAAATTATAACTAAGACCTTCCATGAAAGCCTTTCGAGTGATAGTTCCTTTGATTTTAGCAAATTTAACTTTCTCTATTTCTATATCATGCAATCTCTGCTGATAGTCTTCTAGTGGAATTAATTTATTACCTATACCCTGCAGACTTGGAAGTCCTTTTACATGAATTGAATTATTTATTTTTGATATGGAGTTCTAAATTACGACATTTACTCTCCATGTATATCATTAAATTTATTTTAGTATGTACCCTTCTCACCTCCAAGACAACTTCACTTCTATCTTCAATACCATATTCTTCAAGATCTTCTTTTGTCTTGGAATTCAAAACCTTAATTATTTTTGTAGCATCTCCTGGTTTGTGGTCGAGGTCTTCCTTTACTTCTGCCACTACTTCCTTTGATTTCTGTAACAAATCTTCCTGTTCAAAAATAATCTCAATTGAAGGCCACAATTCAGTAATTGATTCATTAATATTAAGCCAAATATTTTCTTTGGCCTGAGCAATGGTCTGAGCAATTACAACTTCATTTTCATAAGTTTCTATTTGCTAAGTCAACTTATAACTTTTTCTGAAACTTGACCAAGTATGCATTATCAATCTTAATCTTTTGTTCTTGGAGCTTCTGAAGTAGATTTTTCAATTTCTCAATCTCCTAATCTTTTAGTGTTAAGTCTCCCATGGCTTTTGATAAATTTGTTGCTGCATCAGTGGACTGTGTATCCACTGTAACAATTGTTGTTGTAGAAGTCCATGTTGTTGAAGTAGTTTCTGCTGTTGAAGTACGTGCAATAGATGTTGCTATGGGGATAACTGCTAAAACATCTAGCTGTTGTTCTTTTTCCTTTAATAATGTCTCCATTTCAACCTCCATATTTTGTATTTGGAGATTTTTTTTCAATTATCATTTTGAACATATTCTCTTTTTCTATTTCCAATTGACTAACTTCTTTGGCTTGTGGATGTTTTGTAGTAGGAAGCTTCAGTTGTTTCCTTAATGCTTGAATATCAGCATTCTTGTTCTTGATCATTTCTTCAGCTGCTTTAACATCATTAGGATCATATCCTAATTTTATTACTAGATCTTCCAATGAATTAATTCTGGTATCTTTGGCTAGGGATAACATTCTCCATGTTTAATTGTGAATGAATGTTATTAAATGAAGCTTGTACTTTGGAGGCTGCCATAGTTGAACTGGTCAAAGTAGAATATAATATTTTTCCAGCCTGCTTATGCAGGTCAATCTAATTGATAACATGAATTTGTTTGGTGTCAAAAGTAAAAATTGTTGTCTTATAATCTTCACCACCTCTAGGGACTGGAATTTTAGGTTCCAAGAAAGCTAGCTAAATTTCCCCTTTTCAGTATTGAGTGCAGAAATAAGTCTGTGCTGGGTAGTAGAAGTCTGTTTCCATAATTCAGAATATGTGGTGCCCTTTAGTGCTTCATTCTTTATTTTAATCTCTTTGTAACTAGCAAAATCTTATGTTGTTATGTACCCTCAGAAACAAATGATATAGGAGAATTTGTGGAAAGTTCCTCAATCCTTGGAAAGGTAGAAGTATGAGAATCTATCCATATCATTGTTTCCTACTCCTGTGAACTTGCTACTTGAAAAGGCTCCTCATGAGTATTAGTTTTCTTTCTTCTTTTGAACACTTGGAAGTCTGTCTCTTGAATTTTTGAAACTAAAGGGGACAAACTTTCTCTTGGCCTCTTAGTTTCTTTCTCTTGAGGAACTGGAGTTTGTGAAGTTGTTTGAATATCAAATTGTTCCTCTTCCTCTTGCAATGTGTTCTCCTTCCACTCCTCTTTATTTCCATACTGTTCTATTTCTGGCCTAGGCGTATATGCATAAGGTGTGTCTTTTTTTTGACTCTTAACTTAGAAATAATTCCCAAAGGATCATAAGACCAGGTGAAGCTCAATTTGAACTTCATTTGTTTCAAGAGAAGATCTGCCTCCTTTGTTGCTGCTATGGTGTTGACAATAAATGGTCCAATCTGTGCTTTTAGTTTAAATTGACATTTCTTCTTGAAAGATACAAATTGTAGATCATCCATGTTCATCATTTGTCTAATATATTCTAGTGAAAAAATTCTGATTGGTACAAACTTTGGAAACCTATAGGGAGGGAGCTCACACCCATAGATCTTGATTTCTGTGTAGTTCTGATAAAGGTACCATTCTCCAATCTTAGTTTTCTCAGAGAGGTGAATAATTCTTTTGATTTCAAGTGAAATTCTAGGTATAATATCATTGCCGATAAGACACAATGTCATATGTAAAAATTGATTTACATGATCACTGAAATAATACTCCTCTATATTCTTGTTGTGAAGGTAAATCCCCTCTGTGGACAGAGGCGATCCCTACTAGCCCAAATGGGGTCTAGCAACAATCAAACAACGCTAACACGCAGGTTCCTAATTGCAAATCAAAGACCGATGATGAGGGCATACCTGGATTCCAACGCTAATAGTTGTAGGAGAGTCGTCGCTCCCATTCCTTTGCTCTGGCCGGTCACAATCCCCACGATCCTCGTGAATGGACACCTGCACATGCAAAGGATGACACAAATACAAGCATAAAATCCAATAGATGCAACTATATCAGTCAGAAAGGATATAACTCAATCATCATTACAAAGACAATAAGAGTGTAACCATAATGATAGTCGTCTATTATTGATAAACATCAAAGAAGAATACAACCATAGTTTTGACGTCAAATCCTCCTTTGGCTGGGTGATCAATAGCACATGCCTTGCAAAGCTTGTTGGGAATGGGGAACAAGCCTCTCTCTCCTTGGTCACTTGGATAAGAATCTCCTCACTTAAGGTTTAACCTCATGGGAATGAATAAGGCTCCTTGTAGCATGAACTTGGAAATTCTCAGACTTTGAGACTTAGAATTTGGAACTTGGAGACTAACTTGTCAAAGGCAAAAGGACAAGCTTTTATAGATAGAGGAGAAGGAGTTAGGGTCATCCACAAGATTCATGGGATTGGCTTTATCACTAAGAAGCTTCCATGAGAGGTGGAGAACTACTTCCCTTCTATGGAGATTCGAAGCCCAACTGAACTAACTCAAGATGGAATCAGTTCATGAATAGGTTAGGAAGAACCTTCATAAGTTTGTTTGTTAAAAAATTTACCCAACTGGGCTGGTGCGAATGCGACTCTGAGACAGAGCACCAGTTGGCGTTCCCTCTTTGGAGGATTTCCCCCATTGGCGCGAGTGATACACAGTGGAACCGCGCCAATGGAAAAAGGGCTATTTTTATGGGTATTTTGCAGAAGGTGTCTTCAGGGCATATGAAGTACATACTCAAGGGGATATAATGCAAGTGTTTTCAGGATATGTCACTTCTCACAGGTCTTGGAACAAGTCCTCCAATGTGCGGGAGAAGGGGTAACAGGGACGGTGACAAATTACTGTGTAATAGTTCTTTCTTACCAATGAAGTCCAATGAATAACAGATTGAGGATTCCCCTTATGTATCTAATTTATATAGTGGAAATTTAAATCTATCTGCTTGGAAAAATAAAAATAAATACACAAGGATTGATTGATGCTTAAAAGCACCTCGAGTAGAAAAATTCAGAAACTGATCATGAATGCTCTCTACCATAAATTGATTGTAGTTGAAAATGAGTGATGGTTTATCACTTGCTGTAAACACTGATATATATGCTAGAATTACCTCATCAACCCATTGATCGCTAGGATAACCTAATAGACATGAAACCTGTTGACACCTAATCATGGGGATTGGGTGAACACTTGTAAACAATGTAAATAATAAATATTGGAAAAGGAAGAGTCATAGAGAGGTGAAACCCAAGAGTCACTCCCTTATGTATATAACCATAAAAAATCTTAATGAATAAACATAGTTGATTTGAGGAGTTACCTCCTGGCTTGACACGGTATCAGAGCCAACTCCATTTTTTTCTTCCCTCTCTGCCCTTGTAACTCCCTCCCGCCTATGTTCTGCCTATTTTGCAGAATTGACACCTCTGCCATGCTTGATCTGTCATTGATCTAAGACAAACAATTAAGGTATTACAGACTCATGTGTATGGATGTGCCTATGTTACTTTATGCAATGGATCGATAAGATTGCAAAATACACAGGCACTAAAGCAGTTAGAGAAAAACATAATAGGCAAACATGTAAACACAACAAGTTTAATAAGGAGTTCACCCAATACTCCTGGGCTATGTCTCCCGGTCTAGACTTTAGTGGTGGCCTCTCTATTATGTTTTCAAAGCAGAGTTTTTACAACAGTGAGCTCATTTTGAGTCTCACCTAGCAGATATAAATCAGTAACACTGTACTTGGATCCCCCAAGTCTCTGGAGTACACAGACTCTCCTTACTGAAACTCGACCTCTATTGGTCACAGTAGTATGAGCCCAATATGAGACTCATACTTGACAGGCATATATAGAGGAGCTCGCTTGAACCTCTCAAGCCTTCTCTGGAGCACATAGACTCTCTGACTCTCTTTGTCTCTGTCTGGCTCGATGCTGCCTTTGCTTCTGCAGGTCAGCTCAACTTCTTCTCTCTGCTCTTAGCTTTATGTGTCTAACTAACTCTCACTAACTCACTTCTCACTTTCTCTGTCAGTCTGTGGCTTTAAAGCCAATCCGCTTTCCGACTATTCGTTTCCGCTTCCCGGCTTTCCGGTTCCCTTGCCTCTTTCCATTTGAATTCCTTTGTTTTACGTCATCATCACTGTATAATGCCTCACAGGGAGGTGGCCACCTGTTTCATAACGAACTAAGTGTCAGTTCTCTTGGACATCTTTGAAACGACTGTTTTTACCATTAACTCCAAGAATGCCCGTGAACATGATCCTCTGCCAACGCATCGTCCACGTCGGACTTCAAATCTTATACAACTCTTCCTATTTACCCCATTGAATCCGGTCCTCCATTGGATTACGTCTCCGCTATTGATCTGGAGCCTCAAGATCCTACGGTCATTGTTCATATCGGGCGGGTAAGTAACACGACGTTTACTCGTCCGATGTGAGCGGTTTTTCTCTCTCTTCCGCCGGACACGTGACACTCACTGTGTGGCATTAGGCGGGACTTGGTTGAAACCACTTACTGCCTCGAAGCCCTTCCGATATCCTGCTAGTTTTGTGGGACCCCGCCTCTAATGGAATCGGCACGATATCCGTTATGTTTTATAACTTTTTGGGTCCAGGTCGCTCAGGGCTTTTCCTTCTCTGAGGGGTTTGCCCGACGATATGTGATTAGTGACTTGTTGCTAATCGCATATCAGAAACCACCCCCGTTTCTCAAAAAGACCTCCCATTTTGCCAATTTATGACAGCGTGCGTTACCATGGGCCAACGGTCTGCACGCTTGACCGAGGGTCCTCGTTGCTCCACGCTGTTCACAAATTCCAACTGTTTCGAGGATATTTCTGATAAGCTCATTCTTTGTAAGACTTTGAAACTTTGGCATGAATTTTACAGAGTTCATGAAAACTTAGAGAGTGTTTTAGGATCCAATTTGGATCATGACATTCCCATTGAAAAAATTTTGGACCACCAAAAGTTGGTTTTTAAGCATCAATCAAGTGAGGGTATAGATTCCTCACTTGCCCAACTTCTATCCATTTTGCACTACTTGGTTTTGAACCTTTGAGCCCAATCCTAAGGTACTCAACATCCCCTCTGCACGTGGTTCTCACCTTCCTGTCTAGAACTGTATCTTCCTGTAATTCGTTAAGATATTCAGGCAATAGATCATCAATAGAAGGCAATTGACTCTGCTCTTCGGGATCTTCAATCAATGAAGGTTCAAATAGTCTCAAGCTATCTGCATTGACAACTGAGTAGATGTGCATGTAAGCTGGTAAATCAAGGCGAAAAGAATTCTCACCAATTTTCTCGAGTATCTTGAAAGGTCCATACCTTATTGGCTTCAACCTCTTACCTTCACCTTGCATTCTATCTTTGCTGATATACAGCCAGACTTGATCACCAACTTGTGAACTATGCTCAGTCCGATGCTTATCAGGCCTTGCCTTGTACTTGGCTTGGCTCTTTTCCAGCTATTCCTGTATTGCCTGGTGAATCTCTTGGATTTGTTTAATGAACTTGGTTTCCTTGTCCACATCACTATGTCCATCAACTGCTATGTCTTTACCAAAGATAAAATCCAAGGGAGACCTTGGTATGAAACCAAAACAGGTCTCAAAAGGAGATCTCTATGTAGAAGAATGTTTAGCTCGGTTGTAAGCATGCTGCACATAACACAGATGTTCATCCCAAAGCTTGGGATGCTTGCTACAATAGCCTCTGAGCAACTGGATCACTGTCCTGTTGACCACTTCTATTTGGTCATCTATTTGTGGATGAAAGGATGTGCTCTTCTTTAGTCTGGTGTCCATCAATTCCCACAGACTCGACCAAAACTTCCCAACAAATCGGATATCTCGATCAGATATAATGGAAGTGGGTAATCCAAAATGAACCCATACATGTTGAAAGAACAACTTTGCAGTTTGTTCAACTGTAATCTGTTTGTTACAAGGTATTAAAATACACATTTTGCTGAACCTATGCACACGAACATATAAATAATCATAACCTTTTCTAGATTTAGGTAGTACCCCAACAAAGTCCATGGAAATACTTTCCCAAGGATGAGAAGGAACTGGTAATGGAGTGTATAAGCCTAGTTTTCTATTGCTAGGCTTGCTTTTAACACACATAGTACACCCTCTTACATATCCAGAAACTGTCTCATTCATTTTTGGCCAATAACAAAATCTTTGCAGCTGTGCAACTGTTTTACTTACACCAAAGTGACTTGATATTATAGAAGTGTGTGCTTCTCGAATTATCTTTACTCTTTCTGCTTGAGGAATGCATAACTTTCCCAAATGATACAAGAGTTGGTCCTTAACATGATAATCCAATTCTTCTACTTGTTTTCCATGACTTAAAGTTGCGTATACATCTTTAAAATCTATATCTTGAGCATATTGTTCAATGTAGCTTTCATGCAATACTGAATTATGCTTAAATATAGTAGATGCATTTATGATTGGTCTGGACAACATATCTGCAACTTTATTGTGTATGCCTTTTTTATATTTGATGACAAGATGAAATTGTTGTAGAAAACCCATCCACCTATAGTGTCTTGATTGTTGCAGCTTAGTTTGTGAGTGTAAATATTGAAGTGGTTGATGATCAATATGTATAACTGTCTTTTTGCCCATTAGATAACATTTCCACTTTTTCACACTCTGTACTAATGCATACAATTCCTTATCATATGTGGGATAATTAACTACTGTAGAATTAAATGTCTCAGAATGATAACATATGGGTTTACCGTGCTGCATCAACACTGCTCCCATGGCACAGTCACTGGCATCTGTTTCAATCTCAAATGGTCTTTGAAGATCAGGCAGTGCTAGTACTGGTGTTGTACTAATATTTTCTTTTAAGGTGTCGAAGGCTTTTTGCTGTTTACCTCCCCACTGAAACACCTTGTTCAATCCTGTTAAAGCATGTAAGGCAGCTGCAATTAAGGAAAAGTTAGCAATAAACTTTCTCCAATACTGTGCTTCTCCTAAGAAGCTTCTAACTTCTGTAGCAGATCTGGGTTCAGGCCAGTTTACAATGACTTCAACCTTAAAGGGATCTATCTTCAATTCACCACCCCCTACAATATGACCCAAATAATTCAAAGATGTTTTGCCAAATTCACATTTGGAGAGCTTAACATAGAGATTTTCTCTTTTCAAAACATCTAGAGTCTGCTTGACATGCTTCAAATGTTATTCTCATGTTTTACTAAATATAAGAATGTCATCTAAACATACAATGACAAAATCATCAACAAAAGGTTTGATTACATCATTCATTACTCTCATGAAAGTAGCAGGAACAATAGTTAAGCCAAAAGGCATAACTAACCACTCATACAATCCCTGCTTTGTTTTGAAAGCAGTCTTCCATGCATCTTGCTCTGCAACTCTGACCTAATGGTAGCCACTATGCAAGTCCAACTTGGAAAATTAAACAACTTCTTTTAACTGATCTAATAGATCATCTATGTGAGAAAGGGGATAATGATTTTTTATCGTTATCTTATTCAGTACTCGGTAATCAATGCACATTCTCCATGAGCCATCTTTATTTCTCACCAAGACAATTGGAGACCCACAAGGTGATGTGCCAGGTCTTATCAACCCTTTCTCGAGCAGCTCCTGTACCTGCTTCTTGATTTCTGCATTCTCTAAAGCGGACAACCTGTACATTCCGATGTTAGGCAATGGAGCATCTTGCTACAAATTAATATCATTTACTATTTCCTTTTGGGTTGGTAGACTTTTAGGTTCTTGAAATAGTATATCATATTCTGAAACAACTTTAAATTCTAAATCAGCTTGCTATTTAGCATTACAACCCTCAAATATACTAGTTTTATCAGGTTTCTTTTCCTTTACTACCATCAATAAAAATTGTTTGCATGAATTTACAATTCTTTTCATCTGCCCTAAGTTTATGAGAGTATAATTATTTTTGAGTTTATGAGCTCTTACAATATATTCAATTCCATCTTTAACAAGTTGATACTTATTTTCAGCTCTATAGAAAATAGCTTTCTTATCATACAAGTAAGGACTTCCTAAAACAATTCCACATATATCCAAAGGGACTATATCTAACTCAACCTCATCTACAAATGCTGACCCAAAAGAAAACTTAAGTTTACATTTTCTAGTCACTTGTAGCTTTTCTTTATCACATAACCAACCTAATGGATATGGCTTCTTGTGAGGTGTGGTTAGTAATCCCAGCTTCTTTACAATTGCTTCAAAAATTAAATTTACTTGTGAGCCACTATCAAACAAAGTATCAATCTTTTGATGCTTGGAAATAACTCGAATATGAAAAAGCTCATGTCTTTTCCTCTCATTTTCTTCATTATCAGTAGATTGTGCAGAATTACTAGTAGATGCTTAAGAATTTTTACCTTTTATACCTATGGCTGCGATTGTTGTTTCATCTCCTGAGTCTGACCCCAAATCCTTTTGAATAGCTATAGCAGTCTTCTTCTTTTTGCCATCAAACTTCTTGGGTCTCAGCTCCGGATGCAGAATCCAACAGTGTTCATCATCATGTCCATCCTTCTTGCAGTGAGTGCATGAAGGCTTGGTCTTTTGTACAACATTTGTCTTCCTCTCTTTCCATTTCTGTTTTCTCTTTTCCTTGTTTTTGCTTGCAGTGGGTTTTGATGATCCCCCAACTTCTGGGTTCACATTCTTGCCTCTAGCCTCTAGATGTGTAGCCTGAACATATACCTCATCTATGCTAGTGGGATTAAACATTAGAATGGTATGTCTTAAATAAATATGTAGACCCCCTATATACTTCAGCAAAGTTTCAGGTGAGTCTAAAGAAATGCCTAGAATCAAATCTCTTTTCCTAAATTCTTGGGTGTAACTTTTTACACTTAGCCCTTTCAATTGGCGAAGAGTTTGCCAACTCATCATAGCTTGCTGCATATAAGCTAGTGGATAGAATTGTTTTTTAATTGCAGAAACAAATTCATTCCAGGTAGAAAGAATTTTACCATGTTTCTTCAAATCAGCTTGTGTCCTGCCTTCCCACCATACTGATGAACCCCCAAACTGGGTAACCTATTGGGCTCATTTTGCCTAATTGTCCTTGTTCAATCCTCCATTTTTCATAGATTATGCATGTTTTTTAGTATGTTTCTGTTATTTGAACGAATAAGGGTGGTCACTCTACCTAGGAAGCTAATACGTGGTTATTTCAGGATTTTTGGACAAATTTTGGAGCAAAACCAAGCAATCGTGGGTCAGCTGACAGCCAAGCTTGAGGGGAGGATTCGTAGGGAGGTTGTCTCTTGCATTAAATGGCCTTCCTCGAAATCTCCACCCTCAACTCTGAGCTCCACAGGCCACCAAAACGAGTTTCAAAGGCAGCCAAGCCGTTTTGGGAAGAGTGACTGTTTACTAGCAGTTGGGATAGCCGAGTCCCTTGAATCTAGGAGGGTTGCTAGCCCCCTCGTACTGTACAAATAGGAAGGCCTCAGCCTTCATAGTTTACTTTTAGAACTATTGTTATTTTTGCACTATAGTGCTGTCATTTTGCTCAACCTGTTTTATTGTAGCTACTGCTATACAACTTTCATATGATGGTTATTTTTGAATAATGAGAAGCAGCTTTACTTGGCATCAAATCTGAGTTCTTTGTAGGAGCCTGCAGTTCTTAGGGTTGGGCCCAACCCGAGTGCTAAGGCCTCCTCTATGTATTGTTAGTTGTTCTTTATGCATTTGCAAAAACATTTTTGTTAAGTAGATTAAAGTTTGCTGATTAACTAGGTCACTATTAATGGTTAGAAAGACTTTTTGAGTTCTCAGATTTAGTTGATAGGTTGTCAATAGAAAAAGCTTCAAGAAAAGGGCCATCAAACATCTCTGGTTTCACCTCTCCTTCAGTAGGATCTGGAACTGGGATCAGGATAACTTTGTTGCCCACAAAAACACTAATTTTGCTTTGCCATGCAATCACTAGTGTTTGATTTTCATGTGTAGAAGTTGGTTACAAGTTCAGACTTTCGTTTGCTTAGTTTCATGAGTTAAAATACATGGTTTAATTGCAGGTCACACTTCTATTTATTCTCTTTACTAGCAGCTAGCAGATTAGGTCATCATAATTAGGTTTTTGAATTTACAAGTCTTTGTTGGATCAGTTAGAAAAACGCCTTGCAGAGCACCTGTACCACTCCTTCATCTGTTTATTCTCCATTAGCACCATCCACTCCACCCTCTACTTAGAATCCTTGCCTCTCGTTCGCCATTTGCTCTCATAACCCTAGTTTTGTGTGTAACATTGCCTCAGTCTTCCCTGAACCAAATCCAACCATCCACACCTGTCCACAACTCCATCCATCGAGTCCTAGACCATCTCCAGCCCTCACCCTACCTCCAAAATCACTCCTTCACCTTTCCCTCTCCATTCATCCACCAAAAACCTCATTTCTGAACATCCTATAGAAAATTACAGACATCCTGTAGAAAATCGCAGACATCCTGTAGAACCCCTACAGACTTCCTGTAGAGGCTCACGAATGAGGTTTCTTGATAGCCAAACTCGGTGAAACTCTATGGAAGGGTGTTAGGGACCCCTTAGGCCCTCTCTGAACCTTCTTGACCTCCTCCAAGCATTTCCTCTCGCCCATCCACCTCTGCACAACCCAAAAACAGTCAAATCATATGCATAATAACTCTGGAAACTTATTCAAAAATACAAAAAGATGTTTTTTTTTTTTTTTTTTTTTTTTTTTTTTTTTTTTTTTTTTTTCTGGATATTACTGTAGAAGTAGCTTAGATGCATGTATTTACCTTCTAGAAATCAATGGCATTTCTTTCAGTAGCTTGCATCAGTAGGGTTAGCTGGTAGAATTAGGGTTTGCTAGGGTTTGCGTTTCCTCTTAGCTTTCCAGTTTCTTTCTGCAAATAGATCAGCCTTCTTTAAGTTAGCTTTCATCCATCAGTTAACAAGCTTCTTCTCAGAGCTCATAGAAGTTGGCTTAAGCCCCTAGCGGACTTGTGCCAGCTGACCAAGTCAGAGCTACGGCAAGAGCTAGTACTTGTGCATACAACACCGTCGCTTCCAAGTTTGTTACGAACTACCGGGTTGATAAAAGTAAAGAAGGGAGTCCCAGGAGTTGTAGCATTATTGTTGCAATACTGGAGCTCACCACTCATTTTGGCACCGTTGCCGGGGAAGCGTCAGATTATTGGTGATTGCTGCTTTTCTTCTATTTTCCAACACTCGCCTTCTGCTAACTAGTTTATTTCATTTCCATTCTGCAATTTGATTTCTGCAAAAGTAAATTAGACATTTCCTGCTTTCGTAGATTAACCTTTCAATTCTACAAGCGTAAAATAGAATTTCAATTCTGCAAGCGTAGTCTAGTATTTCCTTCTCGCAATTTGATTTCAGCAAAATAGATTAGCCTTTTCCTGCTTTCATTTAAATTCCGCATTTTCATTTCTGCAAGATAGATTTTAGTTAGTTGCAATTCCATCTGTTTCAGTTTTACAGGTACAAGCAGAGGAAAAAAGCAAAAGCAACCAAAAATCCTTTCATGCCTCGTAGGAACAGAGATAATACTGGAAAATTCCTACCCAACACCCCCACCACTTCACTGAGTCACCCTTCTCTCTTCTTTGGTGGCAGTGATCCAGAAGAACCTATAGGTGAACCTCTTGAGATATACGAAGATCCTATAACAGAAGAAGAGCAAGAAAACGTTCCTTTTGAGACCATGGCTGATGATAGAAATGGTAGAGACGATGACGAGAGAATAGAAGGTACCTTCCCCATCCGAGAGACTAACGGGGACATGAAAATGAAGAACATAAGTCCCTCAGCCTTACCTCATTTCCATGGATTGACCACTCAAGACCCTGATACCTTCCTGTTTGAGTTTTTTGTCCTTTGTCGAACTTATGACTATACAGAAGATGAGCAAAAGTTGAAACTCTTACCCTCTACCCTCAAGGATGCAGCATTACGATGGTTCATGGGGTTACCTGGAAACAGTATCACTACTTGGGCTCAGATGCAACAAGCCTTTAACAACAAATACTGGGATTACTGTAGGTCAAAGGAAACCAAGGGAGAAATATTTCGGATGACCATGGGAAATGATGAGTCTTTAGAGGACTATGAGGAAAGGTTCCAACTTAGCTATAAACGGGCCAGGTGCACACTTGACCCTGAATCTCTAAAGTTGGTTCTGCTTCGAGGCGTCCCTAAAGACCTTCTAGATACCCTTCACATGCTAGCTGGAGGAGATATTTACCAACTACCTTATGAGGACATAAAGACCGTGTTTAGAAACCACTCTAGGGAAGCTCAGAAAAGAGGTAGGGGGAATCCACTTTCAGCTAGTACTACCTTCTCGAAGCATGAGTTTGCTAATCAGATGGAAGACCTCAAGAGTGAGAGGAGACAGACCATTGCCATGCAACTTGATACTTTCTGAATCCAACAAAAGAAAGAGGAAGCTGAGAGGGCTTTGGCCATCTTCTGTCCCAGATGTACGAGGAAGCACCCTAAGAACGAGTGTCCATTGCACTCAGTAGAGGTATGTTTCATTTGTGAGGAGGACCACCCCACAAACCAATGCCAAACCTTGCCTGGATTTAAAGCCATGTACCAAGGGACTGAGGCACCCACTGAACCTCTCTACTTCCTCAACCAAAGGAGACCGCATGGACCCAGACCTTACCAGCAGGGGATGCAAGGGACATCCCAAGCTTATTATAGCCCCAACCAATCTGCTCACATGCCTTCTTGGGGTTCCCCTGCTCATCCTTCCTGGTCTGCACCTCCTCCGTGGTCTTATCCACCTCAATACCATACTCAACCTACTGCTCATTCGTTTCACTCACATGTCCAGCCACAACCTCAGTGGAATGCACCTCAACCGGGGTGGAGGCCCCAATACAACTCTCCTCCTGCCATTCTGCCTCCACCACCGGCTCAACCACAACCATTACCTCCTGCTCCTCCAAGACAACCCCAGATGCCTGCCCAACCGAACCCGAACCCCAACAACTGACAGGCCCAGCAGGTATACACTGGGGAGACAACATGTCCTACCTATGCTGTGGAGATCCAGGAGATCAACCTGCGATCCAGGAAGACCCTTCCAGATCACCAACCTCCTCCCCCAGAGGACGAGGAAGACAAACAGGAAAGTGAACCCAAAGCCATTCCACCCTTTCCTGAGCGACTAACAGTAACCACACAACCAAACCTAGAGGAGACTGAACTTTTGGGAAAACTGAAACAATTGTGTGTGAAAATACCCCTTCTCTAGGCCATCAAAGATGTACCAATATACAACAAATTGATTAAGGAGAAGTGTTTCAGGCACCCATGCAGGAGAAAGAAAGATGCCTCTACTATTAATGTCATCGAACAACTGTCTGATCTAATGTTGGGGCAAGTAATCTGTCCAAAGTATTTGGACCCTGGGAGTCCTGTAGTTGATGTCCACATCAATGGCACCATTATCTCACATACCTTGATTGATCTAGGGGCTGCCATTAATGTGATGACCAGGGACACCATGCTTAAACTCAACCTTCAGAATTCCTTAAGGAAGACCTCGACAGTCCTGCAGTTGGCAAATCGCTCCATCGTAACTCCCGAAGGGATTGTGGAAGATGTCTTGGTCTCTGTTGACTCTTGGGAGTACCCTGCAGACTTCTTGGTCCTTCAACCAAAGGCAAAGCTTACTGGATACCCCCTCATTTTGGGAAGGCCTTGGTTAGCCACTGTGGATGCTTACATCAGTTGTCGAGCTAAAACATGATCATAAAAAATGGTCCTATGTCCAAGCAGCTAGTCCTATACCCTCCTGCCCAGCCTCTGCTAGAACATGACTTACCACTCTGGTTGGAAGAAGGAGATGAGGATGAGGTCTACTTTGCACCCTTGTGCACAATAGAAACCACTAGGGGAGGTCCTTAACCCAAGGATGATTTGATTGAGACCTTGATTCAAAATCCACCTCCCAGTGCACTGTCCTTAGAGGAATTGGTAGAGGATACCCAAGCCAACACCGCAGTGGACCTCTGTGTGACTGATCCAACCTCTCCCAGAGTTAAGAATGTGGAGTTTGGTCCCTGAAGAACTTTAAATATCAGCTCCTCCCTATCTCCTTCCCAGGAGAAGGAGTTGTGTATCTTACTAAACAATCATTTAGATGCTTTCGCCTAGAGCTATAAGGAGATGAAAGGAGTCCATCCTTCGGTCTGTACCCATCACATCTACATTAAAGAAGATTGTAAACCAGTTAGGCAGCCTCAGAGGAGAATGAATCTAGCCCTTAAGGATATCGTCAGAGAATAATTGCAAAATTATTGGATGCAGGATTCATCTACCCTATCTCCGATAGTGAGTGGGTCTCACCTCTAGTGCTGGTGCCCAAAAAGAACGGGAAGTGGAGAATTTGTGTAGATTACCGAGAACTTAACAAAGCCACTAAGAAAGACCATTTCCCTTTGCCTTTCATAGATCAAGTGTTGGATGGACTGGTAGGGAAGAAGTTCTTCTCTTTCCTAGATGGGTTCAGCAGGTATAACCAGATCCAAATCAGCCCGGAAGACCAAGATAAAACCACCTTCACCTGTCCTTGGGGTACCTTTGCCTACCGAGTCCTTCCCTTTGGGCTATGCAACGCTCCTGCCACTTTCCAGAGAGAAGTATTGAGCATCTTTTCTGAGTTGGTCCATGATTCGGTAGAAATCTATATGGATGACTTCACTCCTTATGGGTCCAACTTCCAAGAAGCATTGACCAATCTGGGAAAAGATCTAACCAAGTGCATTGAGATGAACCTGTCCCTCAGTCCTAAAAAATGTGAATTCCTGATGACTGAAGGGACCGTGCTAGGTCATACCATTTCTTGGCAAGGATTACAGGTGGACCCTAATAAAATTGCTATCATCCAAAAGGTCCCACCTCCTCAAAAGGTAAGAGATGTTTGGAGTTTCCTAGGCTTAGCAGGATATTATCGAAGATTCATCAAAGACTTCAGTAAGCTAGCCTCACCTTTGTTTGGACTCTTAGGGAAAGATGTTGAGTTTAAATGGACTGACAACTGTCAAGGGGCACTGGACGAATTAAAAGATAAGTTGGTGTCCGCCCCGGTCTTGAGAGGTCCAAACTGGGCCCTACCTTTCCACATCCACACTGATGCCTCGAACAAAGCCATAGGGGCAGCCTTAGGACAAATTGAGGAGAAACTCCCATATGCCATATACTTCGTCAGAAAAAACCTGTCCAAGGCATAAATGAACTATATTGTAACCGAGAAAGAGTTCCTAGCCATAGTCCATTCCCTAAACAAGTTCAGACAATACATCACTGGTTATCAAACATTTGTACAAACTGATCATGCTACGATTAGATACTTAATGAATAAGCCTGATGTCGATGCTCGTATTATTAGATGGTTACTTTTGTTACAACAATTTGATTTGATGATTGTCGACAAGCTAGGTAAGGAAAATGTTGTTGCTAACTTCTTGTCTAGATTGGACTTGCCTACAGGTGAAGAAGGAACAGTGAATGACTAGATGCCAGATGAACATCTATTTGCTATCTCAGTACTCTCTCCAAGGTTTGCTGATATAGCAAATTACTTGGTCTCAACACAGTTCCCTCCGCATCTATCCTCAAAAGAGAAGAGCAGAATCGTAAGGAAGAGCGCCCCGTTCACTTGGATCGGGGGTAACCTGTTTAAGCTTGGCCCAGATCAGATCTTGAGACGTTGTGTTAGGGAGGAGGAAGTCTTTGACATCCTCCTAACCTGTCATGATGGACCTTGTGGAGGCCACTTTGCAGCCAAAAGGACTGCCTTCAAAATTCTATAGGCAGGCTACTATTGGCCTACTCTTCATCAAGATGTCAAAAGATACATCAGCCAGTGTGACCGATGTCAGAGGATGGGGAAACCGACTCCAAGAGATGAAATGCCTCTCTAACCTCAAGTGACCTTCGAGCCATTTGAGAAGTGGGGCATGGATTTTGTGGGTCCTATCAACCCTCCTTCAAAGCAACGGTCTTACATCATTGTGTGCACCGACTATCTGACCAAGTGGACAGAAATGAAGGCAATCAAAGCAGCAACAGAAGAGAAGGTGGCTGAGTTTCTAAGGGAAAATATCTTCTACAAGTATGGCTACCCAAGAAAGTTAGTCACAGATCAAGGAAGCCAGTTCACCTCCAACCTGATTTAAGACTTGCTCGTGCATCACAAGATCAAGCACAAGACTTCCACCCCCTATCATCCTCAAGCAAATGGGCAGGTGGAAGTCACTAATTGAGCATTGGAAGAGATTTTGACTAAGGTTGTGAGAAACAATAGAAAGGATTGCGCAGATCGCCTGGTTGAGGCCACCTGGGCCTACAACACCACTTGGAAGACCACAACAAGTTTCATACCTTATGAGCTGGTCTACGGGAAGAAAGCTTTGCTGTCCATAGAGTTCAAGTACAATACATTGAGGGTGGCAGCTCAGCTGGACCTAGATCTCAGCCATACTCAATGTGAAAGATTATTGCAGCTGAATGGATTAGATGAACAAAGAATGCAAGCCCTCCTCCACTCAGAAGTAGTTCAACTCCAGAGGAAGATATGGCATGACCAGCACCTTAATGAAAAGAAATTCCAGCCGGGAGATTGGGCGCTGTTGTATGACTCAAGATACAAGGATTTCAAAGGGAAGCTGAGGACGAGATGGTTAGGACCATATACAGTGGAGAAATGTAACGAAAATGGTTCAGTCCTTATTAGGACCATTGATGAAGAGGCCATCCCCATGCTTGTCAATGAGCATCGACTGAAAATCTACAAGAAACCCCTTTCAAGGCAGGAGTTCACTGAAACTGTGGAAAAATCAGTGCTGGTAATAGAGCAGGGTTCTGCCTCTGCTCTGGCCACACCTTGATCATCAAAAAAAAAGAAGAAGAGGAATAAAAATATCCCTGGACGAAAACCTCTCTGAGGCGGCCAGGGCAGGCAGTGAGGGTGAAAACCTCAGGGAGGCGCCCCTGCTGTCTCTCAGAAAATAAAGAATTTGAATAAAAATATCCTTGGGTGAAAACCTCTCTGAGGCACCCAGGGCAGATAGTGGGGGTGAAAACCTCATAAAGGTGCCCCTGCTGTCTTTCAAAAAAAAAAGAAGAAGAAAAAGAAAGAAGAAAAAACAAGTCTGATCTTTGAAATTATTGCAGGTTGAAGGGATATAAAGCATAAAGAGGGTTGTGCAAATCAAGGATAGGGGTCCATCCCAAGCTACCAGGCATCCTCACCGACACTCCCTCCATGGCCACACACTTTTTCCAGGATTTGGACACATTCGGGTCAAGATTCAACCTCCTACAGGAAGTTTCAAGGATTTCTACAGGAAGTTTCAAGGATTTCTACAGGAAGTTCTACATTTCTACAGGAAACATCCTGTAGAACCTTTGGGCAGGCCAAAATCGATTCTGGAGAAGGATTTAAAGCTTGGAGTTTGTTGGTGAGGCCTGCAGCCACCTCTCTCTCCCATCCATCACCTGTTTCATCTCTTTCCACCACCATTACCACAATTTGGTCCTGTATTCCTGCACAGCCATGCAAAAAGTTCTGTTTGCCTCAGAGTGAATTTTTTTTCTAAGGAACAAATCAAGCGTTCAAAAGCTCACACACTCTACCTGTCAAAAGCTTCAATAGGACCCTTCATCCATGACCATAGTCGTGCCCGTTTCAGCATGTAGCCCAGGAGGAGAAGCAGCTACAGGATGTCCTACAGGAATCCTGTAGCAGCTGATCCGCCTGGAATACACACTATGGAGTCAAGAGCAGTTGAAATCAACACAGGAGGCATGCAACCAGCTCCGCGTAAATGTGAACACCTCCTCGACAGCTGAGAAAAGACGGGGCCGTGCATGCAACGTTCACCACCAGAGGACCGGGTCCTGAAAGCCTTGCATCCAACATCAGCCAATGAACGAGGGAATTCAAACGCCTGTGCACGAAGTATCAGTGAGCAAAGCCATTGTTTCACGTCCATGGCCACACAGGTAAGTGCCTAACCTTATTTCGTCAAATTGCATAAGCTATAATATGAACACTGCATATCTATGAATGGTGCGGATTGAGCAAATGCAATGGCCAGTCAAGTGGCCACCCACAGCCAGTAGAATTGCCTCGTGGGATCTGAACGAGCATGGTTATGCTCGATTCCTCCAGAAGGACGTGGAGCCGACACGTGGGAAGTGTCCAGTCGGGGAAAATCAACAGATTTGCAGTGAAATCGGTGGACTGACAGGGATGACGGCGGGTAATGGCGGAGATAGACATTGGCGATCAGAGACACGCCGGGGAGTGATGGTCGTGACATTGTCTAAACGCCTCGTCCTGGACACCTCACCCCCCGCGCCATGAATTGCGCCGTATTTCAAAATCATTCGGCCAGAGCACTCACATTAACCACTGTCATTTACGCCTACCACCGGTGTTCAGCAACATGAGCATCCTCCTCCTCTGCAGTTCGTTAGCCCGAGTTTCTCGGCCCGGTTCAAACTCTTCCCACATCCCAGACTTGTTCAGCAACACCGTGACGTCCTCCAGAAGCAGAAAAACCTCTCTACAGGAATCACAATGAAAGCTCCTGGAGCAGAGAAACCTGTGTCTTTTGCGTCGGAATTGGAAATTTCGAAGAGAGGTAGGCTCGAACATGCCATCCCCATGCTTAATTTTCAAAAGGTGGTGAACTAGCTTGTTTGAAGTGGGGAAAATTAAAACCAGTCTGCCTGTGGGTCATGAATTGTCGTTTGCTTATATGATACATGAAATTCCTTTCAAATGGTGCTGCGTCATATTCACCTCCATGGTTCCTGTTAACACACTCTCCCCATTCTAACGATAAACCACTGTAAGGCACCTGTGCACATATAAAATTTTTGTGACTGCTATATGGTTGGTGAAAATTAGCTTTGCACTCTGTCTGTGAGAGCTTAATTCCTTTTGACAAGTCGAGTTTTGGGCGGCAGCAGTATTATAACCAGAGAATTGGTGAAAAGGGAGATACAAACAGTGAAGAAACCCTATCCTAAGAGTCAAGGAAGAAAACCATATCAGAATTTCCATTCTAACCAGAGCTCAAGCCGAAAACAGGGTATTTTCACCATGCCAGGAGGGTTTATCTGAAAGGAACCCTCGGATTCCAAGAAGTTGAGAGAAACTCCTGAGATGGTAGACCTGTTTACCCGTGCAAAGTGGATGACCTTCTGTGACAGGATTCAAGGTCACGATGATGAAATAACAGAGGAGTTCCTAAGGTCCCTGCAGCCCAAATAAAAAACACTGGCCACTATAAATTTCAGAGGATTTACCTTGAAACTCACCCCACACCTCATTATTCGGGTCACTGATTTTCCATTGGGGATACCGTGGGATAAGGAGGAATGGAAATTGGGCCAGAAGGCCAAAAAGGAATTTTTCCTACTGGAAGAACAGTTTTCAGAGGATAAGAATGGGGTCAGGAGAGCCAGCCTTCAACCATTTTAGAGCGAGGTCAGCCTTCAAATTATGAAATATATTACCTGTGAGGGGTGATTTAGTATTGTGTATGGTTATCACTTCCGCTTGTTAACCGAGCTCAGGCATAAGATGGATTTTCCCTCAGAACAAAAATTGAGCATCCCATACTTCTTCCTACAGTCATTAATGGAGTGTGGCACAAAACTGAAGGAGGGGACACCAGACCAGCTGGCTCATCATGGGCTTATCAAGCTCCTCGTAGAAGATTCCCTTCATACTTATACTGTCCCTATCTCCTGGGAGATTTTCCGCAATATGTTCAAGGATGATGATATCCGGATTCTGGCCAAGGAACTCACTTCATCCAGCAGTGAGGAGGAGCATATTGAGGTAGAGAAGAAACCTAAGGGTAAGAAAACCCAAGGCAGACCATCATAGGAAAAGCCACAGGAAAAGCAAGAGGAAAAGCAAGAAAAGGTCCAAGCTACTGAGGCCAAAGCTGTGGGTGAAATAAAGACACAAACGCCAAGGGAGAAGCGGTTGCAAACCTGGGCAAAGAGGATTGAAAAAGTCCAAACAAGTAAAGGCAGACCCAAGGAAACCACAGCACAAGTCAAAGAGAAGGCACCCCCATCCAAGCAAGCCAAATCAGGGAAAACTGGTTCTACAGGAAGCCAACAAAGTGTTTCTACAGGAAGCCAGAAAACTGCTTCTACAGGAAGCCAGAAAACAGCCACTACAGGACTTTCTACAGGAAGTCTGGGGAAAGGGTAGCAGAAGGAGAAATCGCCCGAGATTTTAGCTAGGGAGGCAGCAGCTGTGCTGGCCACCCTAAGCACATCCCCAAGCAGAAGGAGAAGCGAAATAGGGAGCTTCCACTATATTTTAAGGCGAGAAGGAGCGGAGGATTAAAACCGGCAGACCCCAACTACCGTCCAAAGAACCAATCACCATTGTCGACACCCCTACCACACCAAAGGAGAGGTCCCCCTCCAAGGCAGCCATCACTTATGAATGGGGAAGCCCGAAGACATCCACCTGGAGGGAGAGGATGAAAATGTTGGAAACCAAGGCCTCTCTACAGGATGCTGAGGCTATTCTACAGGAAACGCTGGCTAGACTGAAGGAGACCGAAGCAATGGAGGGTGAGGCAGCTAAATCACCTCAGAGGGAAGAAAAGGTAGAAAAAATTATGGAACCTAGCCCCCAACCCAGCTTGGGCTCCTATTATAACTTCTTGGAGGCCGGAAAGATCATTCCTCAGAAATTCACAGTGCCACTTTTCCTTGCACTAGAGGAAGAGAGAGTGAGGACCCACACTTGGATGAAAATCGCTAAGTCCAAGGGTGTGGCAGATATAGGTCCTCTGGAGGAACAACTCAAAGAGGCAAGGAGGGAATTGGCTCTAGTACGGCATGTGGAGAGTAGCCAATGGGTCAGGCTACAGGAAGAAAATGAGCTGCTTAGATAGCAGCTACAATTACAGGGACATAGGAAGAAAGACATGCCTCATATCTTGGGAGAGCAACAACAACATGAGGGGCCCACAACAGCCACAGATACCCCTTATGAACAACAAAGAAAGGAAGGGACACAGACTGAAATTGAGGCACTGAACCAGCAGCTACAGGAACAATAATTGCAGATACATTCTCTGAAACAGCAACTACAAGAAAAAGAGGCCCAACTGGCCTGCATGGCCAGTTGGGCTGGAAGCTCTGTAGTGCAAGCAGCCTACCAAATCCTATGCCCTATACCTCAAGGACCAATGGTTACAGTTTCAAATCAATACCTTGGCTCAAAGGGGCATCACCCCTTTCCAAAATTATCATCAATTTGAAGCTCTATGTGGCAGTAGTTCATCTGAGGATAGGGCCAAATTGGCAGAGTTCTACTTGCACAAATTTGCCCTTCCGGACATGAATGCATGGGATCCTAACACGGTGATAGGAGATGTCCAGCTTATGGCCATGGCCTCTTGGATGAGCCATGAGGAGAAGAGAGCAGCAGAGGTCTGCAGTATCATAGGCAGAGAGCTCAGTGAGCCTCTCATGATCAGAGCAGAGCTAGATGACCCATCGGCAGTGATAAGCGCCCACCAGCACTTGGCCAACAGTCCTCAGGATCTACCGGAATACATTGAGCAACAGGCTCAAGCCATTGCCCATTTTGAGGACATGGAGAGACTGTTGGGAGAAAACTGTATGCATGCCTGCACAAGGCGGTGGAACACACTGCCTCACAGCCTGAAGATAAAAGAATACCACTCTCCCACCAGGATGAGGGAAGCCTTGGCAAGGGTACCCCTCTACAAACAGTTGATGCAGAACTTGCAGGCCAATTGGATTGGCTTGAAATTCAGTCCTCCTTTACTTTTGGGATTGCTAGAAGGAGTGAAGGCAGAGGAAGAAGGTAGACAATGGGAGGAAGTGGAAAGGAAGGCAGGATTCCACGACCGGGAAGAGGATATCACAGCAGAGGCTTGGGATGTGAGGGAGGCGATCAAAGCCATAAAGGATGATGAGCTGGACTAGTTGCTTAGAGGATGAGCAACCGATTTAGCAGGGGGGTGATGATGAGCCCCCAAACTGCGTAACCTATTGGGCTCATTTTGCCAAATTGTCCTTGTTCAATCCTCCATTTTTCATAGATTATGCATGTTTTTTAGTATGTTTGTGTTATTTGAACGAATAAGGGTGGTCACTCTACCTAGGAAGCTAATACGTGGTTATTTCAGGATTTTTGGACAAATTTTGGAGCAAAACCAAGCAATCATGGGTCAACTGACAGCCAAGCTTGAGGGGAGGATTCGTAGGGAGGTTTTCTCTTGCATTAAATGGCCTTCCTCGAAATCTCCACCCTCGACTCCGAGCTCCACAGGCCACCAAAACGAGTTTCAAAGGTAGCCAAGCAGTTTTTGGAAGAGTGACTGTTTACCAGCAGTTGGGACAACCGAGTCCCTTGAATCTAGGAGGGTTGCTAGCCCCCTCGTATTGTACAAATAGGAAGGCCTCAACCTTCATAGTGTTGGCATTATGGCTAAAGTGTTGTCCTTGATGGCAACCCATTCAGGTGATAGATCACAGTACTTCAAGTCAGCAGCAGAGATTGATGATCAGCTATCAAATATTGAAGAAAATAAGGGGTACGCAGGTACACCTTACATAAGGTGCGTACACGCAGGTCAGTGTTACATAAAGTGCGTACATACCCGCAGTTATCCCGTTCAGGAGGTGCGTACCCCCAGTGCACACATTTCAAGGCAAAGAAATTCACATGTGGGGTTTTCTTATGTTTTACTCTTGGTATTTAGCCGACGGTATTGGGTTATTATGGTGTCGGCTCGTGGTATTGATCCATGTTTTAAGGAAGAGCTTTCCTATATAAAGCAAAGGAGATCATTTGGCTTGAGCATGTTTTGGTTGAATATCTTATGAGGGCTAGATCTGAAATATTATGATCTCTTGGGAATATGTCTAGATCTAAATAAGGCGAATCTACTGATGGATTGAGATCTCTTCGGCGCATGTTCAGATCTGTAGATCTGACTGTCTGGGTTATTTCTGAAGTCCTGAAATCATCTATGACCGAAGGTACGCAGGTACAGTGAAAGAAAAGTGCGTACATACGCAGGAACGAAGCGTTTCGGGTGCGTACATGCGCAGGCACAGAAGGGTTGCAGGTGCGTACATACGCAGGCACAGAAGGGTTGAAGGTGCGGAGGTACGCAGGCACAGAAGGGTTGCAGGTGCGTACATACGCAGGCACAGAAGGGTTGCAGGTGCGTACATACGCAGGCACAAAAGGGTTGCAGGTGCGGAGGTCCGCAGGCAGTTCAATGGACTCAGAGCGAGGTACGCAGGCGAACAGTTGAGCAGGGTGCGTACTGTAAGCAGGCGAGCAGTTGAGCAGGGTGCGTACTGTAAGCAGGCAAGCAGTTGAGCAGGGTGCGTACTGTAAGCAGGCAAGCAGTTGAGCAGGGTGCTTACGTAAGCAGGCGAGCAGTTGAGCAGGGTGCTTACTTCTCTTAAGATCTTTGTTTATCATTGCTGTGTTCTGGGTTTGGTTTTATTATTGTTGATCTGGTTACTACAGTTGACTGGGTGATTTTCTTATACTTTATGATCATTTGATGCTTATGGATCCAGTTTGAAAATTTATAAAAAGTGGTGCTTGTAAGAAAAGAAGTAGGGGGTTGTAGCTCCCTTCCAGGAGAGACTGGAAAACGAGAGAGAGTTGTAGCTCTCTGCAGGTTGCAGCCTGCGTACTAGTAAAGGACTGCACCAGTACAAAACCATTGTAAAAGGAGTTTCTAATTTGAAAGAAGATAGAGACATATTGCAGTAGGTGGTTTTCACCCACATTGGGTTTCCACCTTGCATCTTGTGTTCTTTGGTGTGACTATCTGTTTTCTTTGTTCATGCTCATTATTTTATGGTACTGACATACACAAATAATTCAAAGAACAAATAAAGAAGAGAATTAGATAATACTGATTCACCCCCCCCCCCTCTCAGTATTATTTCCAACACATAGTTTACTTTTGGAACTATTGTTATTTTTGCACTATAGTGCTGTCATTTTGCTCAGCCTGTTTTATTGTAGCTACTGCTGTACAACTTTCATATGATGGTTATTTTTGAATAATGAGAAGCAGCTTTACTTGGCATCAGATCTGAGTTCTTTATAGGAGCCTGCAGCTCTTGGGGTTGGGCCCAACCCGAGTGCTAAGGCCTCCTCTATGTATTGTTAGTTGTTCTTTATGCATTTGCAAAAACATTTCTGTTAAGTAGATTAAAGTTTGTTGATTAACTAGGTCATTGTTAATGGTTAGAAAGACTTTTTGAGTGCTCAGATTTAGTTGATAGGTTGTTAACGGAAAAAGCTTCAAGAAAAGGGCCATCAAACATCTCTGGTTTCACCTCTCCTTCAGTAGGATCTAGAGCTGGGATCAGGATAACTTTGTTGCCCACAAAAACACTGATTTTGATTTTCCATGCAATCACTAGTGTTTGATTTTCATGTGTAGAAGTTGGTTACAAGTTTAGACTTTCGTTTGCTTAGTTTCATGAGTTAAAATACATGTTTTCATTGCAGGTCACACTTCTGTTCATTCTCTTTATTGGCAGCTAGCAGATTAGGTCATCGTAATTAGGTTTTTGAATTTACAAGTCTTCGTTGGATCAGTTGGAAAAATTCCTTGCAGAGCACTTGTACCACTCCTTCATCTGTTTATTCTCCATTAGCACCATCCACTCCACCCTCTACTTAGAATCCTTGCCTCCCATTCACCATTTGCTCCCATAACCCTAGTTTTGTGTGTAACATTGCTTCAGTCTTCCCTAAACCAAATCCAGCCATCCACACCTATCCACAACTCCATCCACTGAGTCCTATACCATCTCCAGCCCTCACCCTACCTCCACACTCACTCCTTCACCTTTCCCTCTCCATTCATCCACCAAAAATCTCATTTCTGAACATCCTGTAGAAAATTACAGACATCTTGTAGAAAATCGCAGACATCCTGTAGAAACCCTGTAGACTTCCTGTAGATGCTCACGAATGAGGTTTCTTGATAGCCAAACTCAGTGAAACTCTATGGAAGGGTGTTAGGGACCCCTTAGACCCTATATGAACCTTCTTGACCTCCTCCAAGCGTTTCCTCTCGCCCATCCACCTCTGCACAACCCAAAAACAGTCAAATCATATGCATAATAACTCTGGCAACTTATTCAAAAATACAAAAATATGTTTTTTCTAGATATTACTGTAGAAGTAGCTTAGATGCATGTATTTTCCTTTCTAGAAATCAATGGCATTTCTTTCAGTAGCTTGCATCCTCTTTCTTGCATCAATAGGGTTAGCTGGTAGAATTAGGGTTTGCTAGGGTTTGCATTTCCTCTTAGCTTTCCAGTTTCTTTCTGCAAATAGATCAACCTTCTTTAAGTTAGCTTTCGTCCATCAGTTAACAAGCTTCTTCTCAGAGCTCATAGAAGTTGGCTTAAGCCCCTAGCGGACTTGTGCCAGCTGACCAAGTCAGAGCTACGGCAAGAGCTAGTACTTGTGCATACAACACCGTCGCTTCCAAGTTTGTTACGAACTACCGGGTTGATAAAAGTAAAGAAGGGAGTCCTAGGAGTTGTAGCATTATTTCTGTAATACTGGAGCTCACCACATACCAGGGCGGTGCCTCCAAGGCGTAGGCTAGCCAACTGAGTCTTTCTCCTTTCTGAATCGATGTTCTACACTATGCAATATACATCAATTTGTCTAATCCAGTTATCTAGCTTTTCTGCATTCAATTCTCCATCATAAACTGGAAAATCAAACTTCACATCTAATTTAATCAAATAAGATTTCTTATTTTTATTTTCAGGGCTTTCTTTGTGTGAAGAAGAAGATGATGAAGGTGATGATGGGGGAGATGGTGGAGAGGGCTTCTCTTCTTTTACTTTGCCTTCTGAGTGGGCAACTAGAAGAGGTTCTTCTTTCCCTTTTCCTTTAGAATGGTCATGGAGGATAGATTTTTCTACTCCTTTATCTTGTTTGGAGTTTGTTGAATCTTCTTCTCTACCTTTCTTAAATTCCCTATACATTTCTTCAACCATGGATTTCATGGTTATGAAACTATCCATGAATTGGGAGTCTAATTCCAATGGAATTTCTTTCGACATTTTCCTCTTAGGGTAGACTCTTCTGATTTCTGGGTTAGCTTCAACCAACTCTCCTTCTCCTAATTTAAGCTTTGATCTAGTTATCATTCAACAAAAGAATCTAGCACAAGCTTGTCTAACCTTAGTAACCTAGAGCTCTGATACCACTTGATCTATCATTGATCTAAGACAAACAATTAAGGTATTACAGACTCATGTACATGGATGTGCCTATGTTACTTTATGCAATAGATCGATAAGATTGCGAAATACATAGGCACTGAAGCAGTTAGAGAAAAACATAACAGGCAAACGTGTAAACACAACAAGTTTAATAAGGAGTTCACCCAATACTCCTGGGCTACCTTTCCTGGTCCAGCCTTCAGTGGTGGCCTCTCTATTATGTTTTCAAAGCAGAGTTTTTACAATAGTGAGCTCATTTTGAGTCTCACCTAGCAGATATAAATCAGTAAGACTGTACTTGGATCCCCCAAGTCTCTGGAGTACACAGACTTTCCTTACTGAAACTTGACATCTATTGGTCACAGTAGTATGAGCCCATTCTGAGACTCATACTTGACATGCATATACAGAGGAGCTCGCTTGAATCTATCAAGCCTTCTCTGGAGCACACAGACTCTCTGACTCTCTCTATCTCTATCTGGCTCGACGCTGCCTTTGCTTCTGCAAGTCAGCTCGGCTTCTGCTCTCTGCTCTCAGCTTTATGCGTCTAACTAACTATTGCTAACTCGCTTCCCACTTTCTCTATCAGTCTGTGGCTTTAAATCCAATCTACTTTCCGACTGTTTGTTTCCGCTTCCCAGCTTTTCGGTTCCCCTGTCTTTGTCCATTTGAATTCCTCTGTTCTGCATCATCATCACTATATAATGCCTCATAGGGAGGTGGCCACCTATTTCATAACGAACTGAGTGTCAGTTCTCTTAGACGTCTTTGAAACGAACATTTTTACCGTTAACTCCAAGAATTCCCGCGAACATGATCCTCTTCCAGCGCATCGTCCACGTTGGACTTCAAATCTTATACAACTCTGCCTGTTTACCCTGTTGAATCCGATCATCCATTGGATTGCATCTTCATCATCGATCTGGAGCCTCCAGATCCTACGGTCATCATTCATATCGGGCGGGTAAGTAACACGACATTTACCCGTCTGATGTGAGAGGTTTTTCTTTCTCTTCCACCGGATGCATGTCACTCGCTGTGTGGCATCGGGTGGGACTTGGTTGAAACCACTTAACACCTCGAAGCCCTTTTGATATCCTTATGGTTTTGTGGGACCCTCCTCTGACAGAATCGGCGTGATATCCATTATGTTTTATAACTTTTCGAGTCCGGGTCGCTTGGGGCTTTTCCTTCTCTAAGGGCTTTTCTCGGTGATATGCGATTAGCGACTTGCTCGGTGATATCAGAAACCACCCCCGTTTCTCAAAAATACCTCCCGTTTTTCCAATTCATGACAGTGCGCGTTACCATGGGCCAACGGTCTACGCGCTTGAACTAGGGTCCTCGTTGCTCCGTGCTGTTCACAAATTCAAACTGTTTCGAGGATATTTCTGATAAGCTCATTCTTTGTAAGACTTTGAAACTTTGGCATGAATTCTACAGAGTTCATGAAAACTTAGAGAGTGTTTTAGGATCCAATTTGGATAAATGCTCCTGAGGCCTAGACACACCTTCCATCGATGATTAGGAACATAACCATCTCCTTCACATAACCTCCCCCACTGCTTCCTACACCATTGTTGTTATCTCTGTTTCTGGGGTTCTGTAATTGCACTGTGTAGTTCATTAGTCGGGCATAGGCACATCGGTCACCCTTCTGAGTAGTCATATAATGCGTATTGTCATCGTAATGAATTTAAGCACCACAAACATAATAGTAGGTGAGAGCAAACTCAGTGGGAGCTGACTATACTTTGAGGATTTCATTAGAATTGGTAGACATAACATTTGGCTCTTGTAGGTGGGATTTATTGGCCCTTCGACTAGGTGGTATCGGTTCACCTCACTGAATCATTGGAATTTCTTCTCCCTCACTGAATCACTTTTCCCTCACCGAATCAGTCATAGTGCGTTGAATGACCGTGATATGTATGGTATGTTGCATTGAAATTTTCGAAGAGCTACATTGTACCGTGTTGAATGATGTGTTGAATCCGAACTGTGGTAACCATTGAAGCAATTCTTGAGCAGCCTGTCCGTTGGTCCGACTTGCATACGTTTTGTGGGCCGGTCAAAGTTGGCAGTGCATTGTATGGAGAGTGCAAATGGTGAGTTGAACAATTTAGTGAGCACAATGTGTGTGTTTTAATGGTGAATTCCAAATGCTTCTAGAATAACCATATGCGTTGAGCTCTTGTAAAAATCAAATAATGCTTTGGTTGGGGTATAAAATCCGATTCATCTTTTGATGATTATGTGCACAAGAACTTGACCTATGATTTTTTTTAGGCTTGTTACAATTTATTTCATGATTCTATGCCCCTGTTTTGTAAGATACTGCAACTTGTTTCTTGGTTGTCATAAGAATTCATAATATGGCTACTACAATGCAATTTTTTTTACATCAAAAGCACTTTTTTTTTGCTAGAAAAAGTTTTTTTACAATACACAGATTTTACAATGCATTCATTGATATCTATTATGGGAGTGGTTCTCACTGGGAAGGAGAACTATCCAGAATAGTCATGAAATATCAAACACACTCTCATTTTTCATGAGTTGTGGAAAGGAGTTTGTGTTGGGGAAGGAGACAATGAACCAAAAAAGCCTACCTCAGATAAGGAATTCGCCATTTGGGAAAACAAGAACAGCAAGGCCTATGCCTTGATTTCAACATCTGTAAATGAAGAGGTGAGTCACCATATGTTGGGTGCGGGATCCCACAAGGAAAGTTTTGGGACTAAAAGCCCAAGTTTTGAGTAAGTCCGATGTAAAGACTCCACGATTTGTGGGTGCTGAGCGCGAAGTTGTAATTGAGTCATAGGGTTGTCGCCCTTACTTTTGTAATGTAGTGTCGACTTGAGAGTTCTACCCATGGTCCGTAGACCATGGGATTGTATAAATAGAGTGAGGATCTAAGTGGTAAAGAGGAGAAGTAGAAGTTAACAAAAGATCTAATGATGAATCATTGAGTCTAAAGTGTAAAGTTGTGTCTTTATGTCGTAGAGTAGGAGAAGGCTTTGTAGCTGAGTGCGCAGAGGCCTAGTAGTCTGCAACTCAGTGCACAGAACCCTGCAGCTGAGTGCGTAGGGAAGGTTGAGTCTGTAAAGCCCAACCTAGGTCAGGCCCCCTCAAGCCAACAAATCCCTATACTACTGGCCCCTTCAGCAATAGTTCGCGGAGCGCGGACTGAGGTCTCACTCGAAGCAGTATGGGGGGAGGCTGGAACCAAGTTTCCACACCCTTGAGATGTCTGAGGGGTCAATTTAGTCCAATTGTGAATACCCTCGTGCAGTTCACTTTTCTCACTATCCCGACCTGCGAGGCCTTCGCGATCTATTATAATCATCTTCGCGCATCCCTAACCAAGGGTTGAGGAGCTTTCACACTGCTAAAGCAGCGATCTGTGCTATTTCCCCAAGTCACACTGTGGATCCTACGTATCTTCTTATAATAGTTAGTTATCTTTGTGTAAACAGATACATTATCTTATATTCACTTATTCAACACATTCATGTAAGTTTGAGCAACAAATAAATAGTAAACTTGCAATTTATACCCAATATACTTCAATGCATAAAACAGGAAAAGATACGTCAAACCCCCTCAAGCCAACAAATCCCTATACTATTGGCCCTTTCGGTAACTGTTCGTGGAGCGCGGACTAAGGTCTCATCCGAAGTAGTATGGGGGGATGTTGGAACTAAGTTTCCGCACCCTTGAGATGTCCGAGGGGTCGATTTAGTCCAACTATGAATACCCTCGCGCGGGTCACTCTGCGCACTATCTCGACCTGCGAGGCCTTCACGCTTTGTTATAATCGCCTTTGCACAACCCTAAACAGGGGCTGAGGAGCTTCCACGCTGCTAAAGCAGTGATCTGTGCTATTTCCCCAAGTTACACCGTGGATCCTACTTATCTTCTTATAATAGTTAGTTATCTTCGCATAAACAGATACTTTACCTTATATTCATTTATTCAACACATTCATGTAAGTTCACACAGCAAATAAACAGTAAACTTGCAATTCATTCCCAATATACTTCAATACATAAAATAAGAAAAGATATGCAGAAATAATATAAAACTTCTCTTTATTATTGCTTCAATCGGTTACAGACTCAACCTGCCCTACGCACTCAGCTGCGGACTACTAGGCCTCTGCGCACTCAGCCGTAGAGCCTTCTCCTACTCTACGACCCAAAGACACAACCTTACACTTTAGACTCAATGCTTCATCCCATTTCGGGAAGACCAGGATCAGTGTAGAAGCCGTATTTTCTTTTAGTACATCGAAGCTTTTCTTACAGTCATCATTCTAGCAGAAAGTGATATCTTTTTTCAACAGCTTCTCCATCGACGCAGTGATCTGGGCATAGCTTTTGATGAACTTCCTATAGTATCCTGAATGTCCCAGGGTAGTGCGCAACTATTTCACACTTCGCAACATTTGCAAATTCAGAATCACCGTAATCTTCACGGGGTCTACCATCAGTCCCTGTCTGCAAACCACGTGTCCTAACAGGTTCCCAAAAGGAACGAGGAATGTACACTTCTTGAGGTTCAATGTGATTTGGTATCTTCGGCAGGTATCCAACATCAAGCGTAAGCTCGCTACATGGTGCTTAACCAACCCAAATACAGTCCAATCATCAAAATAAACCTCCAGGAACTTGTGGATTGAATGCTGCAACAACTATGCGCGAAAAGATGGCCAACGCGTTCTTTAACCCAAACAGCATAGCAATGTATTGAAAGCAGCCCCACTTAGTCGTGAAGGTTGTCTTTCTCCTATCTTCCGGCACGATTTTGATCTGGTGGTACCCTGAGAACCCGTCAGTGAAATAATATGCTTCCTGCCCACCGACATTTTCCAATACTTCATCTATGAACGGAGTTGGGAATGGGTCATGCACACACATGTCATTCAATTTCCTGAGATCCATGCATATTCTTATCTCGCCCTTCTGCTTCTTTTCCTGCACCACCATAGGGCTTACCCAATCAGATTCTTCCACCAGCTCAATGATTCCTGCTGCGAGCATTTTGTCTAGTTCTACGTGGACCTTCTCCTTGTATTTCGGATTCAAGTGGTAAGGTCTCTACTTAAATCGCTTCACGTCAGGCTTTAATGTGATCCTCATCATTCCTAAATCTCCGATGATTCCTTTTAAATCTATGAACTTGGTCGGGAATAAGTCTTGGTACTCGCGGAGTAACTCAGTGACCTTATCCATCGTCGCGTCGTCCCAGTAGTCTCCGAGCTTTTCATATTTAGGTTTGGTCTCCATACCAATGTTCACCTGCTTTGTCTTTAACCAATGCAGTTATGTCAGGGTCCTCAATCTGTGGTCCTTGAACCTTGTGATGGCCTTCTTTTTCTGGAATGTTACTTTTCCGCGGACCCTTGTCATCTTCTTCAGCATTTACATTATAACATTTTAGCACATAGCTTAGCTGAGTAGCCCATTCAGGCTAAATCGATTCTATCGGCTTGTGTGGTATCCTAAAGATAGCTGCTTTTATCGCTTGTAGCACGTCATCAACGGTGTCCCACCAACGATCCTCAAAAGTGAAGGTTAACAGGAACCCTTTGCGCAGGATATCCCATTCACCTGTCCCATGGTGGAGCTCTGTCTCTATATACTACTTCATGGGTATAACATCTAGGGTATGACAGAATAGGTGCACCCACTCAGGTTGTGGCTCTTCTCCATAGACCTTTATCCACTTGGCCAGGTGCACGCGTGGGTCATCCCTTCCATCATACTTATCTATTAGTTGCATGTTAGGCTTCCCAAAACGCATGCAGATCATTCTCTTGCATTCGTGCCAGTCCTCAAAGCTTAGTTGGTGCGTACCCCACCACCTCGCAGGCGTAGTGAGTAGTACCCAATTCAAAGCTTCGAAACATTGTTTTTTTTCTGACACCTCCCTTTCAAATCTGTCCAAGAAAGCATCTACCTCACCTACTCCATCATAAGTAGGTAAATCTCTCATTTCTGTTGATATGCAGCGCAACGATCTTGTCATCATTTTATAGTTCAGCGTGGTTACCTCGTGCAACCGGTTCTGCCATCGCTCTATATCTTCATCTGAATCCAAAGTACAAGAGCTTTTGCGCTCCCATGAGATTCGTCCATCCGCGGTGGGATTTACCCAATCTTGCTCTCACACGGTTATTTTGTAGATACAATCCAAATAATCATCACTTTCATAGTCATGCACTGGTTCTGTGTAGCGTGATCCCTCAACAGGGTCCAAAGGTACGACTACGCGCAGGGACTTCTTCTCAAAAATCATCTTGTGCTTCTTCAAATTAATCACCCCGTTCATGTCAGTGGCCCAATCAATTCCTAAGAGCACAGGGTAGGGATTTCTATCATCAACAATCTCTATCACTTCAAAGTCTGCTAGCGCGCTTGCCCCTTCAATATCCACGGTGATTCCCTGCAATCTCCCCATAGGTATTATCTTTTGTTGGTTCACCATTCGTAGCTGGATAAGTGACCATTGTAGCGTAGGCCTTCCCATGTGCTCCCATGTCTACTTCGACAGAATGTTCGCGTCCGATCCTAGGTCCATAATTACTTGGTCCATCTCATATTCTCCAATCTGCGCGGTCAACCTCATTTCTCTCCCCGTCCTCGTCGCATGCTTTCCAATCTTCCAGACTACGCACGACTCTCCTGGTGTTGTCCTAACAGATATGTTAATGAGTTCCTGCAATCCTTTTACAACCTTACTATCGTGCAGTAGCTTCATGCATGTTTCGAGGAACGTCGTAAGCATAGATGGGTCCATTTCCAGCTTCGATCTATCTTTGCTTCCTGAAGTGGAGGCATCAACAAAGCTCTTCTTAGCTTCCATGAAGGTTTCCTTTGCACACTCCAAATCAAACTCTGCTTCTTTCATCGAAGCGTTGCGAACCCAAGTACTATCTTCGGGCTATTTGCCTTTATCACCTCTCGTCGTAATTCCACTTCGGAGCACAATGTTTGCATTTGGATCTTCCTCGTGCAGCTCAGACCTCATCATCTGTAGGTTCTAAGTCGGGGGAGGTTGGAGCGCTCCCTTGTTGCGCAACCTAGCTATCAGTGTAGGACAATCCTCTGTCTCATGATCAAAAAAGGTACAACACAGACATGATGGACACGTTGGATTCCTAAAATCATGGGCATAATGTCCTGGCCCTCCGCAATTGTAACATATCAGCTGTCTGTGACCTCTTCTAGGTCCTCCTCCACCTCGGCCTCGCCTACGTCCCTAAAATCTAGTTCGCGCCATTCCTGCATTCTAGTCAAGGGGCCACGTTTCAACCTAAACTCTATAGGTGGGAGCCCTATCCATCATCAGCTCATATCTTCTACAGGTGCGCTCATCGTGTCTAACCGATCTACAAAAATTACAGAACAACTATTGTGTTCTGTGTGTACTTCTATAACAAATGGCAATTGTCCGTAGCATGCTTTCCTCCTATTTGACAAGTCGCGCACCACAAAGCAGGTACCGCGCTAGGTCCTTCTTGTGCCTCCAGTCTTATTGGCATCGGTCCTCCTCCCACGACGTAATTCACAAACACCGAGTAGTGGTCCTTGTCATGACCCTGACCCTTACATTTAACACACCATACTTCTTCGTGCACTTCTGGTCAGGCTGTCCTGCCCTGTTTAAGACTCTGCATCTCAAGGCATAAGCTTTTCAACTGTGTGTGGATCTGATGAACTCCCAAGTTAAGATCCTATATCGGGGTCTCATGCAGCCTCATCGCAATCTCCAAGGCCTCTGCTTGAGTCGTTAACCTCTGTTGCGACAACGCGTTCCTCAAATGCGACGTCAATGATGCTACAAACCATTCACGGTGCTATCCATCCATCAAAGTCATATTAGCTTCATGAATTTTGCACTTCAGCCTCTGATCCAACTCCCAAGGAGTCTCGCCTGGTAGCATTGTGATCTCTTTGAATCTAATGATCGACTGCGCCTCTGACTTCAGCCTGCTAAATTCTCTGTTTAGTGAAATTTGGATATCCACGATCCCCGCATTCGGATTGTCATTAGAATGCTTAATATACCAGGTTAGTGCACGATCCTGCAGATCTCTAACCAGCGTCACTTTCTTTATATTATCATCTGTCACTCCCTGTGCTTCCCATATGGCTCTTATCACAAACCAAAACTGGTATGGATCTTCATTTCCTACTCCCTTGAACACATGCAACTTTATCGCGCTTGCCATATTGACTCGCGGTGGTGGCGGAGGTGGTACGGGCGAAGATGGAGGTGAAGGCAGTGAAGCTGGTGGTGGTGTGGGTGGGGGTGGTATGCACGAGATCCTCTGCCTTATCAAATTGATCGCACTTCGCTGTGAGACCTTCTCGATATCTCCCTTGTCCCCTCGCGGAGGTGAAATCAAAGGGTTATTCTCTAGTCCCTTACTTCCTTTGTTTTTGTAGGTTTTTCCACTTCACCTAGCTTCGGACATCAAGGTAATTGCATAACCCTCTTTTCACACAATAACATTTTAATCCAAGTATTTAGATACTTTACATACTTACCTCGTGGTCCTTTGAGAAAGTGTTGCTCTGCCTCGCTATAGCTGACTGAAGTATCTACCGCGAATTCAGTATTGAATCCTCCTATAATACGATCGAGCCAGATCAACAACGCACATGATCTTATCCTCCGATGCTTCAAATCTACGCACCAACTCTGGGGTCCACACAATAGGATTGTTGAGCTTCCACCTTCCTTGGTTATCTACTAGCTTGGCGATCCACTTGTACAACTCAGTAGGGAAAGATGCGAAGAAAATTTCATGGATCTCTGTGTAAAGGTAGCAGTCTAACCACTCTTCCTTTGATAGTCACAGATTCCTGTTCTCCTGCTTCGCGAACTTGTGAATCCTTTTGTTCAACCAACCTTCAATTTCCTCCTTAGTTGGATTCCAATGATACGACATCAGACATCTCTATGCAGATTCCGCTCTCGACAACGGAACCATTTGTTGGCTTGAGGGGGCCTGAACTAGGTTTGGAGTTATTTAGCTAAACAAATCCCTGTACTATTGGCCCTTTCGGCAACAGTCCGCGGAGCGCGGACTGAGGTCTCACCCAAAGCAGTATGGGGGGATGCTAGAACCAAGTTTTTGCACCCTTGAGATGTCTGAGGGGTCGATTTAGTCCAACTGTGAATACCCTCATGTAGGTCACTTCGCGCACTATCCCGACCTATGAGGCCTTCGCGCTCTATTGTACTCGCCTTCGCGCAACCCTAACGAGGGGCTGAGGAGCTCACCATGGATCCTACTTATCTTCTTATAACAGTTAGTTATCTTCACGTAAATAGATACTTTATCTTATATTCACTTATTCAACACATTCATGTAAGTTCGCGCAACAAATAAATAGTAAACTTGCAATTCATACCCGATATACTTCAATGCATAAAACAGGAAAAGATACGCAGAAATAATGTAAAACTTCTCTTTCTTAATGCTTCAATCGGTTACAGACTCAACCTACCCTACACACTCAGCTGCAGGAATCCGCACACTCAACTGCAGACTACTAGGCCTCTGCGCACTCAGCTACAGAGCCTTCTCCTACTCTACGACCCAAAGACACAACTTTACATTTTAGACTCAATGCTTCATCATTAGATCTTCTATTAACTTCTACTTCTCCTCTTTACCACTTAGAGCCTCACTCTATTTATACAATCCCATGGTCCACAGAAAATGGGTAGAACTTTCAAGCCGACACTACATTACAAAAGTAAGGGTGGAAAACCCTATGACTCAATTGCAACTTCGCGCTCCATGCCCACAAATCGTGGAGTTTTTACATTGGACTTAGTCAAAACTTTGGCTTTAAGATCGTAGTATCTCAAGACAACAAATGGTTCCGTTGCCTGGGCTGGAATCTGCATAGAGATGTCTGATATCGTATCATTGGAATCCAACTAAGAAGGAACTTGAAGGTTGGCTAGACAGGAGAATTCACGAGTTTGCAGCACAGGAGAACAGGAAACCACAATTGATGAAAGAAGAATTGTTAGACTGCTACCTGTACACAAAGATCCACGAAATTTTCTTCTCATCTTTCCCTACTAAGCTGTACAAGTGGATCGCGAAGCTAGCAGATAGCCAAGGAAGGTGGAAACTCGACAATCCTATTGTGTGGACCCTAGAGTTGGTGCGTAGATTGGAAGCATCAGAGGATAAGATCGCGCATGCTATTGATCACTGGCTTGATCGAATTATAGGAGGATTCATTACTGAGTTTGCGGTAGATACTTTAGTCAGCTATAGTGAGGCAGAGCAATGCTTTCTCAAAGGACCGCGAGGTAAGTACGTAAAGTCTCTGAATACTTGGATTAAAATGTTATTGTGTGAAAAGAGGGTTATGCAATTACCTTGATGTCCAGAGCTACGTGAAGTGGAAAAACCTACAGGAATGAAGGAAGTAAGGGACTAGAGAATAGCCCTTTGATTTCACCTCCGCGAGGGGACGAGGAAGAGCTCGCGAAGGTCTCACTACAAAGTGCGATCAATTTGATAAGGCAGAGGATTCCGTGCATACCACCCCCACCCACACCACCACCAGCTTCACCGCCTTCACCTCCATCTTCGCATATACCACCTCCGCCACCACTGCAAGTCAATATGGGAAGCGCGATAAAGTTGCCTGTGTTCAAGGGAGATGAAATGAAGATCCGGACCAGTTTTGGTTCGTGATAAGAGTTGTATGGGAAGCACAGGGAGTGAAAGATGATAATATAAAGAAAGCGACGCTGGCCAGCGCTTTGCAGGATCGTGCGCTGACCTGGTATATTAAGAATTATAATGAAAATTCGAATGTGGGGATCACAGATATCCAAATTGCGCTGAACAGAGAATTTAGCAGGCTGAAGTTAGATGCTCAGTCGATAATTAGATTCAAAGAGATGACAATGCTACCAGGAGAGACTCGTTGGGAGTTGGATTAGAGACTGAAGTGCACAATTCGTGAAGCTAATATGAATTTGATGAATGGACAACACCGCAAATGATTTGTAGCATCGCTAACACCGCATTTGAGGAATGCGATGTCGCAACAGAGGTTAAAAAATCAGGCAGAGGACTTGAAGATCGCGATGAGGCTGCATGAGACCCCGATATAGGATCCTAACTTGCGAGTTTAGCAGATCCACATGCAGTTGAAAAACTTATGCCTTGAGATGAAGAGTCTGAAACAGGACAGGACAACCCGAACAAAAGTGCGCGAAGAAGTATGGTGCGTTAAATGTAAGGGTCAGGGTCATGACAAGGACCACTACTCGGTGTTTGCGAATTACCTCGCGGGAGGAGAACCAATGCCGTTAAGACCGAAGGCACAAGCAAGACCTAGCGTGACACCTGCTTTGTGGTGCATGATCTGTCAAATAGGAGGAAAGCGTGCTACATACAACTGCCATTTGTTAATGAAGTACACATAGAATTCACAACAATTGTTCTGTAATTTTTATAGATCGGTTGGACGTGATGAGTGCACCTGTAGAAGCTATGAGTTGATGATGGATAGAACTCCCACCTATAGAGTTCAGGCCGAAACACGGCCCCTTGACCAGAACGCAGGAGTGGCACGAACCAGATTTCAAGGGCGCAGGTGAGGCCGAGGTGGAGGAGGACCTGGAAGAGGTCATGGACAGCTGATATGTTATAATTACGGAGGGCGAGGACATTATGCCCGTGATTGTATGAATCCAATGCGTCCATCATGTTTGTATTGTACCTTGTTTGATCATGAGACGGAGGGTTGTCCTATGCTGATAGCTAGGCTGCGTGACTAGGGAGCACTTGAACCTCCCCCGACTCAGAACCTGCAGATGATGAGGTCTGAGCCACGTGAGGAAGATCCAAATGTGAAAATTGTGCTCCGAAGTGGAATTACGATGGGAGATGATAAAGGAAAACAGCCTGAAGATAGTACTTGGGTTCGCAAGGCTCCGATGAAAGAAGCAGAGTTTGATTTGGAGCGCGCTAAGGAAACCTTCATGGAAGCTAAGAAGAGCTTCACTGATGACTCCACTTCAAGAATCAAAGATAGATCGGAGCCAAAAATGGACCCATCTATTCTTACGATGTTCCTCGAAACATGCATGAAGCTACTGCGCGAGAGTAAGGCTGTAAAAGGATTGCAGGAACTCATTAACAGATGTACTGGGATAGTACCAAGAGAGCCGCGCGTAGTCCTGAAGATTGGAAAGCATGCGATGAGGACGGGAAGAGAAATGAGGTTGATCGTGTAGATTGGAGAATATGATATGGACCAAGTAATTATGGACCTAGGATTGAACGCGAACGTTCTGCCGAAGCAGACATGGGAATGCATGGGAAGGCCTACACTACAATGGTCTCCTTTCCAGCTGCGAATGGTGAACCAACAAAAGATAATACCTATGGGGAGATTGGAGGGAATCACCATAGATATTGAAGGGGCAAGCGCGCTAGCAGACTTTGAAGTGATAGAGATTGCTGATGACAGAAATCCATACCCTGCGCTCTTAGGAATTGATTGGGCCACTGACATGAATAGGGTGATTAATCTGAAGAAGCGCAAGATGATTTTTGAGAAGAAGTCCCAGCGCGTAGTCGTACCGTTGGACCCTACTGAGGGATCATGCTATATAGAGCTAGTGCACGACTATGAAAGCTATGATGATTTGGACTGCATCTACAAAATAACTACGTGAGAGCAAGACTGGGTAAATCCCACTGTGGATGGACGAATCTCATGGGAGTGCGAAAGCTCCTGTACTTCAGATTCGAATGAAGAGATAGAGCGATGGCAGAACCGGTTGCACGAGGTAACCACATTGAACTGTAATTTAATGACAAGATCGTTGTGTTACATATCAATGGAAATGAGAGATTTTCCTACTTATGATGGATTAGGAGAGGTAGATGCTTTCTTGGATAGATTTTAAAGGGAGGTGCTATCAGGCCCCCTCAAGCCAACACCATATTTCACCATTTTCGAATGCTTTTTAAGCCTTACAAAAATTGAAGGAACTCTATGACTCACACTGTGCACTTGAAGTTGTTCAATTGATGATTAAATTGTTCAACCTTGAATTACACAATGATGATCCTCTTTCTCTTGCATCAGAAGTAAAATCTATTATGCATGATATCAAAGTCACTAATGTTTAACTAGACATTCATCTGATAGATTTTGTCAAGGAACTTTATCCCACTTATTCAAATTATCTTGAGTCATTGCAAGCAAATGGAAACCTCAAAGAAATTACCTTTGACTCTGTTAGCGCTTGAGATTTCACCCTAGGCTGAAGAAGGTAAACCTTCAAGGCAACATCAAACCATTTCACCTCGTAGCTAGCCCTACGGGGTATGAGAAGGCTCTCTCCGGTCAAACTCGGTAGATCTTTCAATAGGATGAGCTGACCCAATTAGGAACACTGATATTAGGCTAGTAAACTGATAAGGAGGGTTGATTTAAAGTTTTTGGGGTTTTTGGTGGCAATTGGAGGGAGTGCAATTCAGGGTGCGGGGATTGAGCTTAGTTTTTGCAGGTGGGTCTTTGGGGCAAGGTAGGAGTTTGTGCTGATGCCTTAAGCTGAGATGGATGATCAAGGAAGAAAGAGAGATAGCTAAAGAGGGCAAACAATGGCTTTGAATCCTCTTTAGACAGTGGAAAACATAAATATCAAACAAAATTGAAAGCTGAGCATGGCATGCATGAATTCAAACTTTATCACTTCTTTTGTTTAATTAGCAGCAATAGAATAAGAGATGGAACACATAAACACACTTACAATGACAAGTAGGAAACACACCATCAACACAATAATCCACAAGAATCCACAATGATGTCTACAAAACCCTGGCCTTCCTTTTCCTCAAATTGTAGAGATACAAGTAAAATATACAATAGAGCTTCTCCCTCAAGAGTCCAACCATGAAAATGAGTAAGAGAAGGCATAATATAGATCATCTAACTCCTTTCCCCACCTCTAGGGGTCGAGCTCAGCTTCCTAGGAGCAGTTTGAACTAATTCTAAACTGAGCACTAGATAATAGGCAGTCAAAACAACTTGCCTCTAAAACTTAGGTAACCCATCCATGCATTTAATATTCACTATTTACATCAAGGAAACTTCTAGAAGTGTTAAAGGAGAGTAAATGTATCCATGTGCCATGAAAATTACCCAACAATCCATCATTTACATGCATTAAGAGTCAACCAAAGTAAAAACAGTGTTTTGCAGGCCGAAATAGTCAAAATGGTGAAATTTCCCTGAGTGGTCGCGCCCCTCCCTTGGAGTGGTCGCGCACATTGGAAGCTGTGTTTGAGGGCCTTCCTGGTGTCCAAATCAGGTGAAAGATAGCTTGTTGGAAAGGTCTATGAGTCTACTTTCCAACCCAACTGGAATTTCTGAATTTGGAGTTGATTTGACCCCTCAAAAATCATTTCTCCCAAGGCAGCTTTCTGCAACTCAAAAAAGGGGCAGAAAGTCAAAATTTGCATGTATTTTGAGCTTTTGGAAGCCCAAATCTCCATAAAAATTTGACCCCATGCATAGGCAAGTGTATTTTTGCATGAAAATTCCAAAAATTCAAAGTTTTTCTCATTTTGAGCTGTCCCCACGAGTGGTCGCGCGCGGGGTGAGACCACTCCAACGGCCAAAACCTGTAAAATTGCACAAAAAATTCACAAATGACAAAATTTTCTCCAAATTTCTTGAAATTTGGGCTGGGATTCCCCAATCAAGTACCATGCTCAGTCAAAGAGGCTTTGGCCAAAATTTGGAGTGGATCGGGCGTTTTCCTTCGTTTTTGTGCTTTGGCCAACCGTCCTTGGAGCACCTTCGTTCTCGCCGGTATTTTTGACATTTCTCTCAAACCATGGCACCTGTGTAAAAAGTGAAAGAGGTTTTTCTTCCTTGGCATGTTGTGGACAAAAACCTCTCTCAGTTTTGCAAAATTCATCTTTGATTGCTCAGAAACAGCTTTTGAGTGAAACTTGTCCCGATGTGTGAAACAAGGGATTTTGTCGAAATGGAGCGAAATGAAGGGGATAGAGGGCTTCTAAATTCTTGGGGAAATTTTTGGGAGTGGGGAGGGATGTTAGGAAGCAGGGAAAAGTGGAATCTCAGAGATTGAGTGAGGGGAAGGGGTCGAAAAGGACAAAACACAGGTCAAACCTAGAAAATTGCCAGGTTGTAGCTAGTAACTAGGGTTTGTGGAAAAATGAGGAATTTGGCGGATCTGAGTGTTGGGAAGTGTTTGATAAGGTATTTTAAGGATGGGGAAGGTGTATGAACATCAGGAAACAAGTTTTGCCGGTGATTTGACCATCCAAGAGAAATTGCCTTCAAAACCCTAGGAGAGGGAAATGACCTTGCCTGGGCGCAACATGAAGCATGAACAAGGTGTAAAATGACTCATTAGACACTGACATGATAATGAAAACCCTACGAATGATGATAAACTCAGCTGAATGGTGACATGGACTGACATTTGGGCAAACCCTAGACCTAATGCCTAGTGACCAAATTTTGCTTGAAGACTCACTGAAATGACAAAATTTGACCTTGACAATCTGAGACCACTTTGTAAGAGCATATTTGATCACTGTAGGAAGGCTGGAAAGACTGACACTAACAGACTCCCTTTGGAATAAATTTTTTTTGAGAGAGAAAGATTTTGGGAAGAATACAATTCCTCAGTCTTTTGAAGAAGCTATGTGTCTTGCACATAGAGAGAAAAATCTTGCTCAAGATTCTTGTAGAGGAAGAGGTGGTCGAAGAGGAAGAGGAAGAAGAAATTTCAGAGGCAGAGGGGGCAGACACTCTCAAGGAGAAAAGTCTGATTTACATTGCATAAGTTGCAATAGAAATGGATCACATGATGCATCCACATGTAAGTTTCCTTGGGACATAATTGAGAAGGAAAGAAATCAACCCAAAGGTAAAACCAATGACAAAGAGAAAGGTAAAGCACCTAAATCCACTCACTATGTTGTGGCACATTGTAATATTGGAGTAAATGAAAACTTGTTTAATGATTCACTTGCTTCTTGGAAAAATGATTGGTTGCTTGATTCAGGAGCAACTTGCCACATGACTTTTAGAAGATATTTTTTTGAAGAATTTACTGACAATGTTGATGGAGCAGTATACTTTGTAGACAAATCAGAACTCAAGCCATTAGGGCTTGGCACAATCAGACTCAAATTGCCCGGTCTTCCAAACTTTCTATTGCATGATGTTTTATATCTCCCACAACTGAGGTGAAACTTGTTGTCCTTGTTCCACATTCGCCAGAAAGGACACTCCATTCATATGTTTGATGACAAGGTTGAGGTGAGAAAAGCATCAGATCACTCACTTGTCATGACGGGGATAGAATAAGAAAGGCTTCTCAAGCTACAAGGTACCTCTGCTTGTGCACAAAATTTCTCATACAATTCTCATTATGATGAAGGTACATTTCCATCAATTCTATTATGGCATGCTAGATTTGGACACTTGAACTATGATAGCCTTCGCTTGTTGAAGAAAAATGGTGTTACTAGTTTGCCTACAATTCCTAGGAAACTTAAGAAATGTGATGCTTGAATTCTAGGAAAGCATAACACGCAATATTTTCATGATTCACATTCCAGAGCACATAGAAAAATTGAACTCATTCATTCATATTTATGCGGTCCAATGCCAGTTCCTTATGCAAATGGAAATAAATATATGATGACATTTATTGATGACTACACCAAAATCTCTTGGGTTTATTTATTGAAGAAAAAATTTGATGCTTTTTGAACATCCTAGAAATTTCATACATGGATTGAAAATGATGCACAATCTCATATTGGCTCTATTCACACTAATAATGGAAAAGAATACACTTCAAATGAATTTGAAAACTATCTTCGCCAACATGGGATCAAACATCAAACAATTGTGCCTTATAATCCCCAACAGAACGAAGTTGTTGAAAGAATGAATAGGACAATCTTAAATATGGTGCGTTCCATGATGCTTTTCAAGAATGTAAAATTGATGTTTTGGGCTGATGCAGTTTTATGTGCTGTATATGTAAAGAATATATGTCTATCTAATGCTATTAGAAACAAGACTCCTAATGAAATGTGGTATGGCCACATTCCTTTGGTAAATCATCTTAGGGTCTTTGGTTCCACCTGCTATGCCTTGATACCAAAAGTACATAGAAACAAACTTGGTGCAAGGAGTTATAAGTGTATCTTCTTGGGGTTTCAAAAACCTACCAAAGCATATTGTCTCTATGATGAAGTTAATAAAAGTTTGTTGTATCTAGAGATGTAATCTTTATTGAATCTTCCAAAGTTGAAAATGTTATTGAGTGGCAAATTGATCGCTTCGATAGATTCAGAAATGCAAAATCATTTCAAAAATTGATAATCAGATTCCACATCTTGAAGGGGGGATTCCTATACTGGATCAATCTGTGGAATCTTCTTCTGAAGCACTCTCTCCCCCACATGAAACTCCAACCAATGATGATACTTTGAGTGATGTGATTGACAAAATTGGGAGACTCAATCTTGATTTAGCCCCAACTCAATCAACTGAGCAGCCTGGACCATCTCAGAAAGGTCCCCCCAAAGTGGTTGAAAAAGACACTTGAAAGTGTTCATCCTGATGAGGTTGGAAAGACAGGAACAAGAATTTCAACTACGAAAAATGAAGGTGATGTAGATGATTCTGATTCACTTGTTGATATGGATGTTTCTTATGATTGTGAACTGAATTTGTCTACAGATTTTGAACCAACTTCCTTCAAAGAATCCGCTTCTCATGTGAATGGAAAGAAGCGATGCAAACGGAGTATGATGCCTTGATAAAGAATGACACTTGGAAGTTGCTTGATCGTCCATTGGGAACCAAACCAATTGGCTGCAAGTGGGTCTACAAGAACAAGTATAAAGCTGATGGCTCACTGGACAAGCACAAAGCCAGGCTTGTGGAAAAAGGTTTTGCATAGAAGGAAGGGGTCGATTATGAGGAAACTTTCCCCCCACAGCAAAATGGGCTACCATCTGGACACTCTTTGCCCTAGCAAATCATAACGGTTGGAATGTTCATCAAATGGACGTAAAAACTTATTTCTTGAATGGAGATCTAAAAGAGAATGTTTTTATGTCCCAACCTGAAGGATTTGTTATGAAAGGACATGAACATAAAGTATGCAAACTTGTGAAATCCTTGTATGGCCTCAAGCAAGAACCGCGAGCCTGGTTTGAAAAGTTCATTGAGCATCTTCTAAAACTCAAATTCAAACATTATGATCTTGATGATGTAACTTTGTTTGTCAAGAAAGTTGGAAAAAAATTTGTATATCTTGTGGCATATGTAGATGATCTTTTGATGACAGGGAACAACGAGAGCTACATTACATCCATAAAGAAGGAATTGATGAAAGGTTTTTAAATGACTGATTTGGGCTATGTTCATTACTATCTTGGTATTGAAGTAAATCAACACTCAAAGTCTATATTCCTTTCTCAAAAGAAGTACATTGGAGATCTATTGAAAAGGTTTGGCATGGATGAGTGCAATCCTCTAACTACTCCAATGGAACAAAACTTAAAGCTCACATCCATTGAAGGAAAATAATTTGAGGATGCAACAAAGTATAGACAACTTGTAGGAAGTCTCAACTACTTGAATACTACTAGACCAGACATTTCGTTCGTTGTTGGAATCCTCTCCAGGTTTATGAAAAATCCTTCTGAGGGACATTGGTCTGCTGCAAAAGAGTTCTAAAGTACTTGAAGGGAACTGAAGACTTTGGACTCAAGTATACATAGGTGAGCGACTTCAACTTGATTGGATACTCTGATTCAGACTTTGATGGAGACAAAGAAACTGGGGTAGCTACTTCTGGTTATGTTATGAGTCTTGGATCAAGAGCTGTCTCGTGGAGATCACGCAAACAATTAGTTCCAACAGATTCCACAACAGAGGCAGAATATGTGGCAGCAACCGAGGCATCAAAATAAATTGTGTGGCTCAGGAAAATTTTGGAAGATTTGCAAGTAAAATAAGTACATTCAACTCCACTCATGATTGAAAACACCTTTGCAATAAAGTTGGCCAAGAACCCAAAGTTCCATGATCTAATGAAGCATATCAATACAAAATACCATCTGATTCGACATCATGTTGAGGCCAAGACAATCCATTTACACCATTGTTCCACTAATGAGCAGATTGCAGACATCTTCACCAAAGCACTTGGAATAGAAAATCTTGAAAGATTTAGAACGATGCTTGGACTCACCAACATCCCTTCAGATTAGGGGGGGGGATGTTCACACCTAATCATGGGGATTGGGTGAACACTTGTAAATAATGTAAATAATAAATAATGGAAAATGAAGACTCATTGCGAGGTGAAACCCAAGAGTCACTCCCTTATGTATATAACCATGAACAATCTTAATGAATAAACATAGTTGATTTTAGGAGTTACCTCCTGGCCTGACAAAACCATAGAGATGACTTACCTAGACATTCATGGAAATATTGAAGAAGAGTAGGGTGGATTAGTTCTTGGTAACTCATAGTTCTCAAGTAAAAATTATTCAAAGATCTTGGCTCGTTGAGGGAATGTGAGTTTCTGATAGATTTCCATGAGAGAATATACAAAAAAAGGATGCATAGTGGTTGTAGGTTAAACTTGAAGGATTTGACATATTGACTCAGGAGTGATAGTAAACAAGACTTCATTATTTTGGGCAATTACAACCCACTGACTGGGTAAATAGCTTAAGTGACACCAGGTGACAAATTACAGGAATAATGGGCTTGATGAAAGAAAAATTGGGGTAGGAAGTAGTCCCATACGTTCAATTCATCATTATTGTCTAAAAAATTCTGATTTGCCCAATTGTGAAGTTCATAAAGATCGAACTCACACTAGGTTCAGAGATTTTGTATTGCTTTTCAACTAGGGGAAATTCGTCTAAATTGACTACAAGGGGCAACATTGGGATTTCTACCACTAATTTCGACTTTCCTTTGGGCGACAACATGTTGAACTATGAATTTATAGAGAGGTGTATCGAATTACTAGGAACTGGTGATCGTTGGTGTAGCAAATGCTTGTCTGCTGATAAAATCCAATTGTGCCTGCACCATTGCAAGAGGATGGGAGAAAAGGAATGTGGAGGGAGGCAGAAAATTTTAAAGGGATTGGGCGAATTAACCATTTTTGGCGTGTCTAGTTAACGCACTAGACGTTTGTGGGAATATTTTGTTTGCGGTTTTGGCAAAGGGGGGGCCCGAAATGGTTGTGGGGAAGTCACGTAGCCATGGGTGGAATTTTCAAAACAACTTTTTGGACCCCCCCCCCCCCACCCTTGGTTAAAAGTCGACAACGCGAGGGGGGGGGGGGTTCTGAAGTTCATCCCCCACCGTTGATTTGGGCGAGGGTGATCTATGCCTTTAATTCTCGCTCGGGCTTTGTCACAAGCCGACAAAAATGTCACATCAATTCGCTTTATTAACAATATATTAATTAATCATTAATTAATTAACATAACAAAGATTTAAACAATAATACAATTCTAATTGCGGTGACAGTTAAACAAGTGCGCCTATAGTTTGGGATCTTGTATTTATTTTTCTCATATATATATATATATATATATATATATATATATATATATATATATATATGTATGTATGTATATTTGTATATATATGTATATATATGTATATATATATATATATATATATATATGTATATATATATATATATATGTATATATATATATATATATGTATGTATATATATCTATATATATATCTATATATATATATCTATATATATATATATAGATATATATATTTTATTTTTTATTTTTATTTTTTAAATCCCATTTTATTTATTTTTTCTATTTTTCTTTCTTTTTGTATTTTATTTTCTATATATATATAATTTTATTTTCTATTTTTCAACATAAGGAAATGGAAAACATAGCATGGTGAAAAAAGTTTCGACAAAAATCATGACATACCACTGACATTTTGCAATTTTGTAAATATTTTATTTTCAAGAAGGGATAAAATTTGATATGTAATAATTAGGACAATTGAACTAGCTGCACACTTGAATAGTTGATTAGTTTAGACAATTGTAGCATTTCTAGATATTTTTTGTAAGTTGTTCTTGTTTGGGTTCTCCCTATAAAAGGGATGAAGAACTCATTAGTAAGGGTTCGATTTTCCATTCCAGAGGCTATAATATTCTGCAAGTTTTGCAAGTTTTAGAGCTTATGAGATGTATGTTGTTCCTGAAGATTAATGAAGATGTTTTGGTGATTCCAAGCACTGATATGTGGAGTATGTGATTTTGTCTTTGTTTATCATTTTCATATGTGTTTCTTTCCTCTCATAAATCATGTAATTGTAGTTGCTAGAACTCAGTCTTGTATGTTAGATTTACATATGTTATGTTATGAAAAATGGTACCTGTAATATGTGAGATTGAAGGCCTTAAAATGCGCTCCATGGTTTCTGATCTCATTCCCTTTGTCTCTTCATAATTCTACTGGAATTTAGTGTACATGATTCTATCACTAGCCCTCTACACTGGATTTCTCTCTTGCATTCTTTCTTTCACCTATACTGCAACAATTAAAGAAACTTCACTCTCTCTGTGTAGGCCATTGTTGGCCCTCAATTTTGACCCTTTTTCACCATACATAATCCACTTATATATCATCCCTTACCATCATACCATGGTCATATTTGCCATATTTTTGCCTCTTTTTTCACATTAAGGTAAAATAATTATGTCTTTTAATTTTTAGAATTTTTAGTAAAAATTGGGTATTAAAAGTTATTTTTGACTAGAACAAAATTTCCCGTAATGGCTCTATTGAAGTCGTATGTGCAGGACACCTGGGTGCAAACTGAAGATAGATTCGAGAAGTATAGAAACCAAGGATGGACATACTCCTATTGGCACAATCCAAATAAGTCAGAACATGTCCGGTCAAAGCTGGTCAAACTTGACCAATCATCCAGAAATCCCTAAAATAAAGGGGCAGTTTTGTGATTCTGTGGAATTCTACCATATTTTGTGCAAACAAGGGGATGAGTTCGACTTGATTATATGGATTAGGACTCTTATAGGTTGTTACAACTATTTTAGCTAAGTTTGTTATGTTTTTGGCTTATTTAAGCATAACTATTCAACACTTATGAACATGTGTTATGACTATTGAGACTTCTCTATTTATGAATATAATTTGAAGAACTTGTCTTCTATTTTCTTGGTCTTCTTGTTGTGGAATGTGATTGTTGATCTACAGCAGTTGATAGCTTCAAGTGTACAAAGCAAGGGTGGAGGGCCCCCATTTTGAGCTAAGTACATTGTAGTGTAATTTTGTGCATAATTGTGAATATTTTATATTATTGTTTTCTTTATAGTTTCTTGTGAATATTTTATGAATAGATTAATTATATGCCATGTTCATTTATGTTTTTGGATGATTGCATTTCAGTAATTGGTTTAAGCATAGAAGGTCAACCAAAACATGTAAGTTAGATCCTCTTTCTTCTAGATTAAGAACTGAAATATAAATTGTGCATTTAATCTTTACTGCTTTCTTGGATTAATTATCATTTATGCTTTTGGAATAATTTCATTTCAGTAATTGATTTATGCAGGGAAAGTTAACCAAAGCATCTAAGTTAGATCCTCTTCCTTCTAGATTAAGAACTCAACTGGAAATTGTGTTTATGCATTTGATCCTTACTACTTTAATTATGATATGCTTATTTGTGAACTGATCTTGTTGGAATAAGTATGATGAGGAAGGACAAACATGACATCTAAGTTAGAGCCTCTTCCTTGTTGCCTATGCTCCACAAAGATTCATTTCACTCTTGCTTCTAGATTAATTTTTAATGATTTCTTTTCAAGTAATTTATATTTGTAATATGCATTTCCATTATTTTTATCTGAACAACTACTTCCTACATTAGTTAATTTAAGCCTCCATAAACTTTGGTTTGCTTCTAAGTGTACCAACCCGGATTGATAAGTAAAATACATTCTCTAGTTTATTCCAATAAATTGGACCGACAACCACCATAACTGAACATTAAGTCTTCGGAATGAAATACTGTTAATGTATAAAATGTGATTTTCCTCTGAGTAAGGTAATTGAACCAAATTAAAATCATTTTGAATTTAACTCTTGAGCAACACTAATTTATCTTCAAAAGACACTAAGATGTCCTAGGCACTAACCTTCTTCTCAACCAAGAGGTTGTCTCTAGGAGCTACAACAAAATGGGATACCAACAAAGAGATGGCTAGTTTGGCATGAGTTGGGCCTATGGACTCCATCTGGATTGAGCTTCGAACAAAATACATATAATGGGAAAAACCCCACAAACACATGGGAGGAGGACTCTGTGGGCCCTACACCCGACATGATGTGGTAGTAGCCACATGGATGCCACGTAGGGACCTTCGATGAGGTGGAACCATTTCAAGTTGACGTGACAGTACCATGTGGGCTACATTAGAATGCCACGTGGTAGCCCAATGTTGATTTGGCCTAATATGATTGGATGCACTTCAAATGGGCATAACTTTTAATCCATGAGTTGGATTGAGATAAATTTTATATCATATGAAAGTTCTCGACGAGTTGAACACGATGACGATATTAGTTTTGAGATTTCAAGAAGTTGTAAAAGAGTATGTTGTGACCTCGTCTTCATAACAGACCTTGGAGGTCGGGTTAATTCAACATTAATAGCAGCTTCCACAACCTGAGATAGTATAAGGGGAGTGGGAGGGAGTGTTACATTAATGGTACTTAAGTGGAAGTGAATGGTATTTGCAGTATAGCTAGGAAAATCAAAGACTATACTATTAGGATTAGCCATTTTTTCCTTGAGGCAAATCAACTTTACTTCATCCATTTCTTCATCATTGTTTCATCCTAAAATAATCACTAGAAGAGAAGCCATGTGCATCTACTAGACTTTAAGTTTCAAGGTATTGGTTTTAATAGGAAATTGAACTTAAAAATGCTAAAAAAAAATTCTAAGATATCCTTTCAAATTTGTAATTTCTCAGTTTTTGCCCAATTTGAAAATTCGTATTGGCACTCTGGTTCACTGATCACTTTATCAAACACTAGTAAACTTAATGTTTTTCCTATAATTTTAAGAGTTATTGGATAATGACCTTAAAGTTAAAAGACACAATAATACTTTTATTTTTTAAGTCATAAAACTTAGCCAAGAACATTATAGCATTTAGGTCATAATGACTTGGAGGTAAGATGGATTTAACTAAACAAAAATTTAAAAACAAGAATTCATCAGTTCCTGGTTGAAATTCAGCCTCAAATGTACTTTTAACGCAATTTATGTTTAGAATATTTATTGACTAAGTTATTTTATTATAAACTCATCTATCCTAATTAAGTTATTTATTATAATCTCGTCTTGCTTTCCCGAAACCATTTTCCTAGTTACAGGTAACTTTCGTATTTTCGATGATAAACTAACCTCTTTTCCAAAACAGGTTGTATTATCATTTACTAGTAAGTTTACGATGCTATTGATGTTAACAAACTAGCATTGAAATGAAATGGTATTGTTTATTGAGGCGACAATTTTATCTTGATGACCATTTTTAGCTAGATTTTGGCTATTTATTTTTTTCAAAAAATCACACTCTGAGGATATTTGATTTTTTATTATTATTGTGGAAATATATTCAACACCATAAAAAACCCCTATGACGCCCAAAATCTTGAAGCTTGACAGTTGTAACCCAAAGTTCTAAAAAAATTCACCAGATTTTGTCAAAATCATACTAGAAATTGCATTGTTTTCGCCTCTTAAACTACAGGAATGAAAATTCTCTTCTTCCTCATAAAACAGTAATGCACTATATTCTTCCACCACATGGTAAAAATGACCCATAAAAGATTAATTTAAAGTATAAACAAGGGCTACATAGTAGCTAGTCCCTGCCACTTAGTTTAAATATAGCTAAATTAAAGTAGAAAACAATAAAAATACAAAGATTTAAAATTTTAAAATGTTATAATTAGATTAATTTTAAATTGTAATTAAATGCATTATTAAATTTTGTAAATTAACATTATTTGTATTGCAACATAGAAATAATTATTAATAGTTTACATTTGGCTTTTTATAGTTTGTGGATATGGTCTTATGAAAATCTTATTATTAGACTTGGGTATAGAGGTCCTATCATAAATTTCTATTATACCTTGGTTTGTGAATATGAGAAATTTTATATTTATTCTTATTACAAACATCTTATTATTTTGAATATCATTCATTCATTAATAGTGTAAAATCTATCATATATGGTTAAGTTCGCACAAAAACCTAAGTGACCTCTACCCCTTAAAAATATAATGTAAAAATAAAAATATATCTCTCACGTACTATTAATAAATCTTTATACATTACATATGTGACTTTAAATAATCATTTTAAATTATATGTAATTTTAAATAATATATTTTTTATTAGATTTTATATATATATATATATTACTAGAGGAATCGGCAACGACGATGTTATCATACTCATGTTACACGGGGTCGAATCCCATCGGCTACCTCTATAACCTCTAGGAGGGTCTGCCCAGGCCGCCTTGAATGTCCCTCGGGTATTCTTGGGGTTTGAACTCGTGACCTGCATAACTGCACGAACGACTTAACAAATTGTTCGCTTGCCACTAGACCAAACCCCCACGGCCTTTATTAGATTATATTAACCATTAGCCATTTTTATAAATAGAAATATAAAATGATTATACTCATTAGCAATAATTTTATCGCCTTCGCAAAATAAATTGTATCATAAATGCCCATCTTACACCTTGATGTGATCTATGTGCTTTTGATTAATTAATAGAGGTAATGGACACATTAATTGAGACAAAGGGAAATAACATGTTCAATTTAATAGTCAATCAAATTGAATATAAATAAATTAAATAATTTTTAAAAAATTATATATTTCAATGTATAATATTATATTATAGTTTTTTGCAAATTTTTATGGTTAAACCCAAACGAATATAGATTTGATCAAAAACCCATTGCAATATCCACTTTTGCCACCGAAAAAATAATAATTAATATTAGTACCTAACTACTTTATTGTGAAAAGACTTACTAGTTGGCCATGATTATGAATAGTACTTCTATAATTAATATTAGTACCCAACTAATTTATTGTGGCAATGATTATGAATTTCAATGGGATTTTCATTGATCTAAAGCGTTGGATGATGTTAAATTCATTGGATAGCAACTAACAATTAAATTTTGCACATCTCGACATCTGATTACAATTGCAGCCATCAATCATAGTAAATATCGATATGTTAATCATTACAAATATTAATGGTTTGGTTCTTGATTTATTAATCATTACGAACTCGCTATAGCGGGGCTTTTAACATATGGTTGGGAAATAAAATTTAAAGTGTTTTTTATTTGGTAAGAATTCAATTCAATTACCTCCGTTCGTAATTTACTCGGGGGGGTCTTTTGATGAATTTTTATAAATCAAAATATCATCCTAGAATACAAGCTTAGAAAAGGCTTGCTCATTAGGCTAGTGTATTGCACATTGCAAAGTCCAAAGAGAGCATTATTAAAAACTCAATGTGTTTTAGTGAAAAGTTATTTTATAAATGTATATCTCTTTCATCTAAATTTGGTAAAAATCTAATTTAGTGAAGAACTTGGGATAATGAAGCTCATCTAAGAGATCATTAATAACTAAGACGTGAAATTTTTCTTTGATAATCAATTTATTGAGAACATGGAAATTAAGATAGAAGAACCAAATGATGAAATTTTTTATTTGAGCAATTTTTTATTTGCGGAATTATGATGAATACAAGATGTAAGTGTTGGGCAATGAAAACCAAACATCATCCATTAGTGATCACATCATTTTTCAATTAATAAAACAATGTATTCACCATCCTCAATCAAGTCATATAACCATTAAATTCAACTCATAGAGTGGATTAATTCAAAAAAGGATATTGGATTCTATAAGGACGAAGAAAAAAGTGATAATCAATGAAGTCCAAAAGAAAGTTCAAAATTACGAAGATTAGGTAAACAACATCAAAATCATTTCAAGAATATCAAAAAAGAGCAAAGAGAGTTGTAGGATAAATTACCCTTGCAAAAAGAGGAACTTTTTGTGATTAATGGAATAGGTTAACCTTATAGAGAGAAGAAGATAAAGGCAAGATACTCCAAAAAATAGATGAGATTATAGCTAAAGCATTAAAATTTTGAAGTCCAGGAGAAAATTTAGACAATAGTCATTTAGGAAGTCAAAATAATGCATGAAATCATGATAGGACAATGTTATTTAATAAAATAAAAAAGGTATTACCAAAATGTGGTTGGAAGGACAATAGAGAAGCCATCATTTAGGTTAATAAAATAGAAGGAATCTTCATATAAATCCTCTACCATGTAAGAATAAAAGAATATCCAAAGCCTCACCCTTTTTACAAGGAGATCCTTATGATTTGTCCTTGTGGTGTTCTAAAAATTGTGATGAAATCTCGATAAATTGGAAAATTTTCACCAACCACTTTGTTAAATATAGTTCATAATGAAGAAGAAGATGATAGTTATGCCAATATTATTAGTCTATACCAAACAAGACTATGAGAAAATATACTCATGAATGGGAAATCCTCGCAACAAGAAATCTCAAGCTCGCAAGCACCAAATTGTTGAAGATGACATTGTTGGATTGAAGCACAATATCCGCAATGAATTTAAACTATGGAAACCTCAAAATGTGAATGAGGTTATAAACACAACAATGTTGATCAAAATAATTTCTTAGTTAACAAAGGGTATATTTTGGTCTACGATATAAGACAACTAGTTGTAATCTACAAAACCAAAGTGACAACAATAACTTTCAACACTTAGCGAGACAAATAAGGAAAACCATTTGTATGATGTGCAAAAGGAAGTAGCAACCCCAAAGTTAGAAAATGAAATCATTATTAGGTACATATAATAATCCAACAATAATGGAACCAAGGCCAAAATATTATGAGCTACAATTGCATGTACTAGGAAACCTTGCAAGCAAGGAAAATTCTTACTTCTAAAGATATAGAACCTAGTGAAAAATATACTCCATCACATCTAAATAATGTTGATAAGAGGAAGTATTTAAGAAAAGAAGAAAACATGCCTAAAATTTACCTTACATCCACGACAAGAAATCTACAATTGAGGAAGCCAAAATTGAGAGGAGTCATAAAAAGTAGGGATTTAATGGTACTAGTAAATTCTAACAATAGGCATAATTATATAGATGTCCATTTTTCTATGAAATTAAATCATTTTGTATCATCTACCAAGGATGTCACTTTCAAGTTTGCTAATAGACAACAATTCAAAGGAGCTGAAAGGCACCAAATTTTTGTACAAATGCAATATCTACAAGTTTTACACTATGTCAATTAGTGAAATGGGTATGATATTTGTAGAAATTATGGTGTAGATTTGCAACTGCTCATGAAATTTTAATCAAAATCACAAGACACAAACCTACTCTACTTCTCTGTGGAATTAAATTCACAATTTAAAACATCATTCACAAACATGCAATGATAAATAACACAAATGCACACAATATTTTTCTAAGGGAAAGCAATCTGCTAAAAACCACTTTGCTTGTTTGATTAATATGATGAATAGAGAAGGCAATGTTTTGCATTCATCTACCTCGAGCACTTAATATAGGCTTCAGTCGAGGCAGAAAGATGGGTTTGGCATTCCTCCTTAGGGTTACGATTTGTTGCAGGTATGAAGGCACCGCCGACAGTATTTTCTTCAGCCTGGCGAGTTCTGGTGACTCATGGCTCGACGGGCGCTATCCCTCCTCGGCGCTAGACTACTTTTGTCTGCATAGGGTGGATATGTTCCTTCACGATGGTGCAGAAGGCCTGGAGCGACCGGGACAAGGGAGGCTTTATACGGGCCTTGATATCCGATCTGCTCAGGACAAAGATGGACTGGCCATGCATGTGGACAGACCGCTGAATCATTATGAGTTTAGGGAACCCCTGTGGACTAATAAGGATCTGCATGTCAAGGAGTTCCGCGCCCACCTCAGCACGACGGAGCCCCCAGCATTCGTCTTCATTACTGGTACTTCTTGTCTTTGGTATGATCGCGTGGTCAAGAAATCTCTGTTTCTACATGCTTTACTCTGGACAGAGGTAGCGTTTTTTTCTCCAGGCTTTGCCGGTGAAATATGGTCATTATCCACAGAGGACACAGGAGGGTCGGCGGAGGCAAGAAATGCGCGCAGTGGACGCGTATGGCCGGAGCCCCTTCTTGAGGCGTCTGCCCAAAGGGCAGAACCCGAGATGGCTAGATGTGGAGGCGTGCTTGCTGTTGCTAACTGTGGCGGAGCGCTTGTTGTTGGGCCTGCTGTTATGAATGCATTTCAAGAGAAAACCCCTCCCTATCCTAGCCATGGTTCGAAGAGATCTTGGACCTGTCGGAGCCGGGTAGCAGGGGCCAGATCTGAACCAGATCTGCATGAAGAATCACATGCTTTCCAGATCCAAGTCAACCTCTCGGGCAAGACAACAATGCAATGGGCACGCTCAACGGATCTTGTGCAGGACCTTTTGCAAAATCTTGAAGGCCGGCTAGGGATCCCTTCATCTTACCTCAGATTGCTATACAAGGGTAAGCATCTTATGAATACCCTTCCTCTCTCCTATTACAGTATTCAGAGGGACGCCTCTATTGTGGCCACCTTTCGCTTGAGAGGTGGTTCCGTTAGGCAGACCTCCTCTGCCCCTTCTTTCTCCTATAAAGATGCAGTCCGCAAAGACGCTGCCCCTTCACAGCCCTCTTCGTCAGCAGGCCATCCAGTTGGGGTTCCAAAGCCTTTTCTGGTAGACAAATCAGAGGAAATTCCTTCCATCAATCTCTCCCATCCTGGGATTGATGATCGCTATCAGCTTTTTGCAGAATCCGCACTCATATGCAGATTTAATGGGTTATGGCCTCGCACATCAGATCTATACCAATGGATCCATACCAATTGGACTAAAAAAAGTCAGATATACTTTTGTTCAAAAGGATTCTTCATTGTGGCTTTTGACTTAAATGAAGATTACCAGAAGGCCTTAATGGGTGGCCCTTGGTTCTGGGGCTCGGCTGGGCTTTTTCTCACTCCTTGGTTTCCAGACTTCGACCCATCTACAGCTATTATCACCAAGACTCCCATTTGGGTCAGGCTCCCGAATCTTCCGGCGCATCTATGGCATATCTCTGTATTCTTAGCCATTGCAGACACTTTAGGACGCTACCTCGCTGTAGATTCTTCACGGAAGGAAAATGGACTCTACACCTACGGTAGAATCTGTGCCGAAATAGATATTAGCAAAGGACTGCCGGATCAGATTAATCTCAAGTATGGAGATTTCCACTGGACTCAAACCTTGGATTACGAGAATACAGCGTTCCGTTGCCGTCATTGTCATCAAACAGGGCACCTTCAGAGTTCCTGTTCCCAGTACCTCGACAAAAAGAAGAATCTGAAGCGCAAACCCAAATCTAAAAGTTGGAATCCCTGTGTGCCTCCCCCCCCCACGGATGATTCAGACTCCTCCAGTTCGGAGGAAGAGGAAAGTGTAGCAGATGGGCAGAATGTTGAGATTCCGCTGGAAGCTCTGACAAACCCCTTGGGCGATCCAACAAACCCCTTGGGCGATCCGACAAACCCCGCGGTCTCTCAGATCTCTCAGAAGCGTTCTCATTTTACTTCGTCTTCAGACTCTGATAAGGATATTCCGCCGCCAGGGCAGAATAATCTACAACTTGTTACGGCTCAGCCAAACTCAACTGGATGGGTCAAAGTAAGCAAGAAAAAAGGGAAAAAATGTCGAGTGATAGTAACTGCCCCCTCAGGGTAGTTCTCTCTGCTTAGTTACAGTTTATTGTACTTTTGTGCTCTCTTTAGCCCTTTCCTGGTTTGTCGCCAAGGAGCAAGGTGGAGCCTTTCTCCTTCGGCTCCCTTGCTTTTATGCTTCGCTTGCATGCAAGCTTGATTGTACTATATTCTTCTTATCTTAATAGAATTAGTCTTTACTCAGAAAAAAAAAAAAAATGATGAATAGAGACATATTACAATTTTTTTTTCAACTGAGCACAACCTGCAAGTGAATAACCTATCTCTCTGCTCACTGAGAATCTCTGACTTAGACTTAGTCAATTCCTTCTTTAGCTTGAGCCCCTAATTCCTTACTCAATTCCTGAGGAAATTAGGCCATTATTATTTACGAATTTGCTCCAAATTCTTCCAAAATTCCCAAGGATGATCATCTAATTGCGTGCAACACCTGTACACTCAAGACTAGTTTACAACAAATGTTACATTGCCTTAGAATATCCACCACACTTGGGGAACTTGAATTCTCTGCATGCACTAGCTATTTTGGGTTGATTGATCAGTTAACTGGATGTTCACTGAGTTACACTGAAGTCTCACTGCACAAATGACCTTCCACTAGTTCCTCCAGCAATTAGAACTAGTTTAGTTGAAAACAGCTTGAAATAACTAACTTTGATTGCTACAAATTAGCAATCACATATGCTTAACTGAACTCTAACTCCTCTAACTCGAAGTTACCGAATAAACTAAGTGACACAAGCCTTGTCACACATCTTAACTACGTCCAAGTTGTCTACTAATGTGGAAATTCAAATTTTCTCAATTTGAGCAAGGAAAAATCAAATTGAGACTTTCTTGCTACATTTTTCAACACTCCCACTCAACAAGAAAGGGATTATTAACCACCCGTATCCTGCACCGGTGGAATTCAATCTTCCCTCTTAACAAATCCTTTGTCAAAATGTCACCATCTTGTTCCTTTGTCGAAATGTATTGTAGCAACATTATCCACTTCTGCACACAACCCCACAAATGGTGATATCAGATATCTATATGCTTGGATCAATCATGAAATACATGATTCTCAAAGAACTTGATGCATCTCAGATTATCATAATAGATCACAGTTGGATCCATCATTTGACCAAACAATCGCACAAGTATCTTTCTCATCCAGATCACCTCACATGTTGCTTGACTTGTAATCATGTATTCTGCTTTTGTCGAGTTGAGTGTCACAGATCTTTGCTTCCTGCTATACCAAGAAACCATTGCAGACCCAACACTAAAAATTCCACCTGATGTACTCTTCTGGTTTGATGGAATCCCCACCCAATCTACATCTGTGAAGCCACATAGCTTCACCCCTATGGTCCGTCTGCACCATAGTCCAAATTAGGTAATGCCTGTGAGGTACCATAGAACATGCTTAGTTGCCTTCCAAAATAATTTGGTTGGCCTAACCATAGCTTGGCTACGCTGGCTGATTGCATAACACATATCTGATCATGTGTTCACAAGATACATCAGTGAACCCACAAACTGTTGATAAATGGTAGCATCCACTTCTTCACCTAAAGTGGCATTCTCCTTTCTCCAGTTGGTCACTAGAGGTGTCTCTATGGGTTTACAACTCTCCATGCAGAATCTCTGCAGTATCTCATTTATGTACTTTCATTGAGACACAAATAGTTCCCCATCACTTTGCCATACTTCCAACCTGAGGAAGTAGTGCATGAGACCCATGTCCTTCATTTCAAATTCCCCTGCAAGGTCCTTCTTCCAAGAGCTGATCAACTGCTTATCACCAGTTAATATTAAATCATCAACATATAAAACAATGATAAGCAATTTACCTTCTACCAAAATATGATAGAGGTTTGCATCTACTTCACTTTTGGTGAAGCCCAATTCTGTGAGATAATTGCTGATCTTGGTGTACCAAGCACGATGTGCCTGTTTGAGATCGTATAATGCTCGCTCGACTCTACAGACATGAGACTCCCAATCAAATTGCTCAAAACCTTCTGGTTGCTCTATGTACACCTCATCCTCAATAACACCATTGAGAAATGTTGTTTTTACATCCATCTAGTGGATCATCCACCCCATCATGTAGCCAGTGCAAGAATTGATCTAATGGATGAATACCTTGCTACGAGAGCAAAGATTTCCTCATAGTCAATTCCCTCAACTTGAGAGAATCCTTTGGCCACAAATCTAGCCTTATACTTCTCTATGATTCAGTTTGTTGCATGCTTAACTTTGAAGATCCATCTCAAACCCATAATGGATTTATCTGTTGGTCTTGGGGCCACTTCCCAAACACTATTCTTCATGATGGATTCATATTCTTCCACCATTACATCAAACCAAACTAGTTTCTCTACTACTTCCTCAAAATAGGATGGCTCAGTCTCTACAAGCTTGGTCATTAGAGCCATGTAGCCAGTGTACCTCTCAGGTGACCTCCTTTTCCTGTGCAAATTTGGAGGAGCTACCACATTCTCCCTTGCATCCTACATAAGTCTATCAGCCTCCCTAGTTCTTTCTCTACCTTCTCTAAATGGTTCTGCATGAGTGGATGTCTCCACTCTTTGCTCCTCTTTTTTTGGTTGCTCCAAAAATTCGTAAGGCTCCTCCTTTGGAGCTAAAAGCTCCTCTTCTGTTGGGATCTGAAGCTCTCTCTCAAGGGAGCACCACATCACTCTCTCCTCATCAAACTTTACATGCCTTCACACAAATGTCATTATGAGGGAAGGTAAGTACACATGGTAATTGTGTGGAGTTTCAATATAGCCCATAAAAACTCCAAACTCTACTATCGGCTCAAGCTTCTTCCTCGAATATTTGGAGACATGGCGGTAAATAGAGGCTCCAAAAATTCTGAAGTGAGACTTATCTGACTTTCTCCCTGAGAAAGCCTCCTCTGGTGTAATCATACCAAGAATCCAATGAGGACTTTGGTTCTGCAAGTAGACTGCTATGTGACATGCCTCAACCCACAAATGTAGTGGTAGGAATTGGTCATGTAGCATAGCTCTCACAACTCCAACAATGCTCTGGTTCTTTCTCTCAAATACCCTATTCTTCTATGGGTGGTGATGTGTTTTCAGCTCTCTTTGAATGCCTTCTTTTTCACATAAATCCTTAAAGTCATTCAAAAAATACTCACCTTCATTATCGCTCCTAAGAGCATTCACCTTCTTTCTGGTCTCTTTCTCAACTAGAGCCTTGAATTCTACAAACTTTGAGAATGTCTCATCCTTCTTTCACATGAAGAATATCCAACATTTCCTTGAGAAATCATCAATAAAAATAACAAAATATTTGTGTTTGGCAATGGAGGTTTTCGAGAAGGGCCCACAAATATCAGAGAAGACTCTTTCCAAGACTACGTGTGCTTTGTTGTCTCATTCATGGAATGTGGATTTCACATACTTCGCCAAGGTAAAACCATTGCAGACATCCTGCTACTCAAGTGCTCCTTTGGGGAGGCCAGTGGTTATTCGCTGCATAATTTTTAGGACACCATGATGGAAATGGACCAATATCTTGTGCCAAAGTTCACCGACATCGCGGCTCTGCACTTTCTCTGCCTTACTACTTAATGCAACACAATATTCCAAATTCAACTTGTATAGGTTCTTCACACAAAACCTGATATGCTTCACCTGTCTAGTGGCTATGTGTCTCAAGAATGCTTTCCCTTTGCTGAAGATTACATCATAACCAATATCCTCCAAAACTACTACATAGATGAGATTATTCTTTAGGCCTAGAAAAAAAATGACGTCTTTGAGGTGAAGCGGGGATCTTGACTCCCTCTTAAAGGTTATTGTACTAATCTCGTAGAATTGTACCTTCTTTCATTCCCAAGGTCAATATGCATTTGGATATCTTTCTCCTCCGGGTCACTGAAAAACTCTATACACCCTATCATGTAGAACAAGGCACCTGAGTCCAAGTACCACACACTCCCCGTCATGGTGCTATCCATGCATGTGATAAGGGTGAAGTCTAGCTCAAACTTTGAAGCCAATGCCTCACCTATTTCTTCTCCAGATTTCTTCTTGATAGAATTTTTGTGTGGACACTTTGTAGCATAGTGCCCGAATTCATGACAATTGAAGCATTTTATTTTAGTCAAGTCTTTCTTCTTGCCCCCTTTTTTGGATTCTGGTTTGGTTTGAGACTTCTTCCCTTTTCCCTTCTTTCCCTTTCCAACCAATGCAAAATTTTCTTCATCCTCTCCTTTGGATGAGGTTCCATCTCTCGTATTCTTCCTGACCTCTTCTTGTACCAAATCAGATCACAAGCATTACTAATTCAGTAATTTCTCCCTCCCATTCACCGAGTCCTGGTATCTATGCCACCTTTTGGGAAGGCCTAGAAGATCTAGGCTCACCAGGTCATATTCAACAACATTTACACCAACCCCTCCAAGCTCACCAAAAACTTGTGTAAATTTGCTGAGATACTACAGAACAGTATCATTCTTCTGCATCTTGATGTTTCAAAGTTTGTCTTTGAGGGACAATTTTCTATGATCACTATTATTCTTGAATAGCTTTGTCAGTGCCTTCCACATTACAAAAGGAGTTTCTTTCCCATGGATATTTGAGACAATGTAGTCTCGCTGTCCCTCTAAGATTATTCTCCTCGCCTTGGCTACATCTTTCTTCCATTGGGCTAGGTTTTCAAATTCCGTTGGTTTTGAAACATCTCTATTGACTTATTCTAGCAAGCCATTGTCATCAAGCATTGTCTCCATGTGATACTTCCATGCAATGAAATTTGAGATGCCTTCCAAGGTATACTCTAATCTCAGTCCATTGAAGGCCATTCTCCCAACTTTGAAGAGATCCTGCTACACTGAACTACAAATTCGAACCTCTTGAGAAACAACTTCAACATTCCCTATCTAATGTGAATCTTGCTCTGATACCATGTAGAAATTATGGTGTAGATTTGCAATCGCTCATGAAATTTTAATCAAAATCACAAGACACAAACCTACTCTACTGATCTATGTAATTCAATTCAAAATTTAAAACATCAATTACAAACATGCAATAATAAATAACACACATGCACACAATACTTTTCCAAGGGAAAGTAATCTGCTAAAAACCCCTTTTCCTGCTTGCATTAAGATGATGAATAACGATGTATTACAATTGCTTTGCTCAATTAAGCACAACCTGCAAGTGAATAACCTATCTCTCTACTCACTGAGAATCTATGAACTAGACTTAGTCAATTTATGCCTCAGTTTAAACCCCTATTTCCTTACGCAATTCCCGAGGAAATTAGGCCCCTATTATTTAGGAATTTACTCCAAAATGCTTGCACAATTCCCAAGGTTGATCATCCGACTGCATGCAACACTTGTACACTCAATACTAGTCTACAACAGATGTTACACTGCCTTAAAATATCAACCCCAACTAGGGAACTCAAATTCTATGCATGCACTAGCTCTTTTGGGCTAACTGATCAGTTAACTGGATGATCACTAAGTTAGAATGAAGTCTCATTGCACAACTAACCTTCCACTAGTTCCTCCAACAATTAGAACTTGTTTAACGGAAAACAACTTGAAATCACTGACCATGATTGCTACAAATTAGCAATCACACATGCTTAACTAAACTCAAACTCCTCTAACTCGAATTTACTGAGTAAACTGAGTGACACAAGCCATTTCACACAAGTTAACTACATCCAAGTTGTCTGCTGATATGGAATTTTGAATTTTTTCAATTTGACCAAGGCAAAATCAAATTGAGACTTTCTTGTTTCATTTTTCAACACTCCCTCTCAGCAAGAAAGGGATTATCAACCACCACTAACTTGCACCTATGGAAGTTGAACTTCGCTCTTGAAAAAGCCTTTGTGAAAATATCAACATCTTGTTCCTTTGTCGAAATGTATTGTAGAAACATTATTCACCTCTGCAAACAACCCCACAAATGGTGATACTAGATATCTATATGCTTGGATTGATCATGAAATACAGGATTCTCAGAGAGCTTGATGCAACTCTGATTATCACAATAGATCACAATTGGATCCATCATCTGACCAAATAGTCCCACAAGTATCTTTCTCATCCAGATCACCTCACATGTTTCTTGACTCGCAACCATTTATTTTTCTTTTGCTGAGCTGAGTGCCACAGATCTTTGCTTCCTATTATTCTAGGAAACTGCTGTGGACCCAACATTGAAAATTCCACATGATGTACTCTTTTGGTCTGATGGACTCCCTGCCTAATCTACATCTGTGAAGCCACACAACTTCAATCCCTCTATCCATATATACCATAGTCCAAACTGGGTAGTGCCTCCGAGGTGCCGTAGAACATGCTTAGCTTCCTTCCAAAATAATTTGGTTGGCCTAAACATAGTATGGTTCAGTCGGTTGACTGAATAACAAATATCTGGTTTGTCTTCACAAGATACACCAGTGAGCCCGCTAGCTACTGATAAATGGTAGCATCCACTTCTTCACCTAAATTGGCATCCTCCTTCCTCCAGTTTGTCGCTCTAGGTGTCTCCATGGGTTTACAACTCTCCATGCAGAATCTCTGTCGTAACTCATTTACGTACTTACCTTGAGACAAAAATAGATCCCCATCGACTTGCCATACTTCCAACCTAAGGAAGCAGTGCATGAGACCCACGTTCTTCAATTCAAATTCCCTTGCAAGGTCCTCCTTGCAAGAGCTGATCAAATTCTCATCACCCATTAATATTAAATAAACAGCATATAAAAAAATTATAAGAAAGTGATCTTCTACCAAAATATGATAGAGGTTCGCATCCGATTCACTTTTGGTGAAGCCCAATCCTGTGAGATAATTGTTGATCATGGTGTACCAAGCACATGGTGCCTATTTGAGACTGTAGAATTCTCTCTTAAGTCTGCAAACATGATACTCGCAATAAAATGTCTCAAAACCTTTTGGTTGCTCTATGTATGCCTCCTCCTCAATAACACCATTGAAAAATGTTGTTTTTACATCCATCTAGTGGATGTTTTTCCCCATATGCGCAACTAGTGCAAGAATTGATCTAATGGATGAATACCTTACTATGGGAGAAAAGTTTTCCTCATATTCAATTCCCTCAACTTGAGAGAATCCTTTGGCCACAAATTTGGCCTTATACTTCTCTATGCTCTCATCTTCTACATGCTTAACTTTGAAGATCTATCTCGAACCCATAACTAATTTATCTATCGGTCTTGGGACCACTTCCCAAACGCTGTTCTTCATGATGGATTCATATTCTTCCACCATTGCATCAACCCAAACTAGTTGCTCTATTGCTTCCTTAAAAGAGTATGGCTTAGTCTTTACAAGCTCAGTCATTATATCCATGTAGCCAGTGCACCTCTCAGGTGACCTCCTTTTCCTGCACAAATTTGAAGGAGCTCCCACATTCTCCCTCACATCCTGCACAAGTCTATCAACTTCCCTGGTTATTTTTCTACCTTCTCTGGATGGTTCTGCTTGAGTGGATGTCTCCACTCTCTACTCCTCTATTTGTGACTTCTCCACAACTTCCCGAGGCTCCTCATTTGGAGCTAAAATCTCCTCTTTTGGTGGGATCTGAAGCTCCCTCTCAAGAGAGAACCACATCACTTTCTCCTCATCAAAATTTACATCCCTTCGCACAACTGTCATTCTGAGGGAAGGTAAGTACACATAGTAATTGTGTGGAGTTTTGGTATAGCCCACCAAAAATCCCATCTTTGCGGCCGACTTAAGCTTCTTCCTCGAATATTTGGAGACATGGTAGTAGATAGAGGCTCCAAAAATTCTGAAGTGAGATATATCTGACTTTCTCCCCGAGAAAGAATCCTTTGGTGTAATCATACCAAGAATCAGATGAGGACTTTGGTTCTTTAGGTAGACTGTTGTGTTACATGCCTCTTCCCAAAAATGCAGTGGTAGGCCTTGGTCATGTAGCATAGCTCTTTCAGCTCCAACAATGATTTGCTTCTTTCTATCAGCTACCCCATTTTGTTGTGGGTTGTGGGGTGTTGCCAACTCTCTTAGAGTGCCTTCTTTCGCACATAAATCCTTGAAGTCATTCGAAACATACTCACCTCCATTGACTGTCCTAGGAGCCTTCACCTTCTTTTCGGTCTCTTTCTCAACTCTGCGTTGAATTCTATAAACTTTGAGAATGTCTCATCCTTCTTCCACATGAAGAAGATTCAACAATTCCTTGAGAAATCACCAATAAAAATAACAAAATATTTGTGTCTGCAATGGAGGCTATCGAGAAGAGTCCACAAACATTAGATTAGACTCTTTCCAAGACTGCATGTGATTTGTTGTCTCGTTCATGAAATGTGGATTTCACATACTTCCCCAAGGTACAACCTTTGGAAACATCGTGGTGCTCAAGTGGTCCTTTGGGGAGGCCAATGGCTATTTGCTGCATAATTTTCAAGGTGCCACGACAAAAATGGCCCAATATCCGATGAAAAAGTTCACCAACATCGCGACTCCACACTTTCTCTGCCTTACTGCTTAATGTAGTGCAATCTTCCATATCCAACTTGTACAGGTTCTTTACATGAACCTCGATCTGCTTCACTTGTCTCGTGGCTATGTATCTCAGGAATTATTTCCCTTTTTGAAGATTACATCATAACCATGTTCTTCCAAAGCTGTTACAAAGATGAGATTCTAATTTAGGCTTGGAAAAAACATGACATATTTGAGGCAAAGAGGGGATCTTCACTCCCTCTTAAAGATTACTGTACCAATCCTAGTAGAATTGTACCTTCCTTCATCCCCAAGCTCAATATGGATTTGGAGATCTTTCTCCTCCAAGTCACTGAAAAAATATCTACACCCTGTCATGTGGAACAAGGCACCTGAGTCCAAGTACCACACACTCCCCATCACAGTACTAGTCATACATGCGATAAGGGTAAAGTCTAGCTCAAACTGTGAAGCCAATGCCTCACTTACTACTCCTCCAAAGTTCTTCTTGCTAGACTTTTTTATGGACACTTTGTAGCATAGTTCCTGAATTGATGACAATTAAAGCATTTAATTTTGGATAAGTATTTCTTCTTGCTGTTGAAATTGCAACAATAAAATCCTAATTTAACTTTGTCCTTGAATTAAATTTGGAATACAATTGTAATTCCACATCATATGACAACTTGTATTAGTTAACTAAGTTAATTTGACTTAGTTGGCTCAATTAATTCGAGTTGAGGGTCTAACTTGAGTCATGTAGAGTGTATCCTACTTTATATGGGCCCTGGTTGAGTTTATTTTGAGTTGTAATTAATTAATCCAGTTTAACTGAGTTAACGTAAGTCAAACTAGTTCCAACTAATGGAGGAACTAGTAGGAGGTCAGACTAAGGGGTGTTGCTTCATGTGGTCAACTAGCTAACTGATGATTCACTCATAATTAACTCATGCATGTTAGATATGAGAGTTACCCAGTTGATATTGGAGTTCAGGGACAATGTATTATCAATTTTATAATCATCCGAATTGTACAGGTGGTGCATGCAATCAGAGGAAGGCCAATGATGATTGCGAAATTCGAATTGAGGAATTTCCCTAATTAATAGGGGCTAATTCCCAAGGAAATAATGTAAGGAAATAGGGACTTGGGCATGTGAGAAATTGGTTAAGTATTGGTCAAGGCTTGTCTAGGAAGTTGTGAGATAGATAGAGATAGTGCAGAGGTTGCTCGAGCTTGAGAAAATCATTGTAATCTTCTCATATTTTCTGACTAATGAAATATACAGATAGCATGGGTTTTTAGCTATGGATTTCCCAAAGAAATCATTGTGTAACGTGTTGATTGAATTCTTTCTCTTGTATGCTTCATGATTTCATGATCGTTTAATTGTTTCCGCTGATGAGTAGAGTAGATTCAAGTCTATTGATTTAGTAAATTAGAATTAGCAGTTTGAATCTACAAGGAATTTCTACATGGTATCAAAGTAGAAATCATTCTAGAAGAGGATAATACGAGTTTGTATTTTGCAAGTGATATCGAATTTGTAGTATCATACTTTAGAGCTAGTAGGATGTCGTTCTACGGATCGAGACTTGAATATTCCCTTGAGCGCAGTTTGAACTACATTGCTTGGAAGGACATGATGGAGGCAGTGTTGGAAGGCAACGTGCTTAAGGAATTCATAGACAAATATATTCCTAAGCCTCAAGCAATTGATGCTCAAGATGTGGCAGAGTGGAGAACATGTGTTGCAAAGGCGAGAAGGATTATCCTAGAAGGAGTTCTAGACCATATTGTCTCGAACCTCCATAGTAAGGAGACTCCATATGCAATGTGGAAGGACTTGAAATACCTGTTTCGAAACAACAGTGACCATAGGAAGTTGGCACTGAAGGAAAATATCAGAAAAATCAAGATGGATAAGGGTGACACAACACCAAATTACTTTACCAAGTTCACCCAATGTCGGGATGAGATTGGAAGTGTTGGTGTGATAGTTACTGAAGATGATCTGGTCAACCTAACACTTCTAGGCCTTCCTAAGTTCTGGAACAACTACCAGGATTCGGTAAACGAGAGGGAGAAGATACCAGAGTGGGAGGGTTCATGGTCTGACTTGGTGCAAGAAGAGATTCGGCGGAACACCAGATATGGATCCTCATCCAAGCATGATGATGGGGAAAATTGTGCCTTAGCTGGAAAGGCAAAGAAAGGGAAAGAGAAGTCATTGCATTCAAAATCAGATTTCAGTCAGGGTGGAAAGAAGAAGGACTTGTTGAAGATTAAAGTTTTTCACTTTCATGAGCTGGGACACTATGCCACGAAGTGTTTGCATAAGAAGGCTAGAAAGAAGCCCTTAGGAGGAGCGACAGGTGAAGCTCTTGCTTCACAATTCGAGTTGGATTTCACCGTCATCATTTGCATGGTGACATTAATGATGGGTCATTAGAGGAATTTTAAGGTCTAAAATGGGCTCCTAAGGAAATTATAAAATAATAGTGGAAATAATAAAACAATATTAGATTACACCATCAAATTCTAGAGGGAAAAAAGAAAAAATAACTTTTTCAACTCGTATTTTTAACTTATCTCCCTATTGGTTTACTCAAATTTCGAGCGGGAACACTCGTTAGATGCATAATTTGATTCCTCATCCAAATAGTACCCATGTTGCATACTTTCGATGGACCTTGCTATATGAAAAATGAGAAACACATGAAAAACATGATTGCAATCATGTTTTTTCATGTATTTCTCATTTTTAGTGTAGCAGGGTCAATAGAAAGTATGCAACATGGGTGTTCTTTGGATGAGGAATTAAATTTTGCATCCAACGAGTACTCCCGCTTGAAATTTGAGTAAAACATTAGGGATATAAGTTGAAAATAAGAGTTGAAAAAACAGTTTTATTATTTGATTATTTTTTAATCTTTTTACTTTTTAACTCCAAAAATGGTGAATTATCCCCCATGGTTGTGTTGTGGCCACCAACAACCCCCCTCCTTATTTAGTATTAGCAATAACACTAGATAAGTGGGGACCCTTAGTAAAAAATTCAAAAATTCAATTAAAACTCATGTATTATACTCCTTAAGAAAATATCGCATCATGCGAAGAAGATAGGACATTTCCTTGTGAGTAAAATGATAAATTGCGAGAGTGCGACGTGAAATCCATCGCATCGCATGCATTAAGAAACGTTCACAAACGAAAACTTTAAGAAATCGCCGATGGCCGATATACGACATCGCACAAAACAGCACATAACTATTTAACGAATTGTAACAATCTGCGATCTTGCGATAATGCGATACTGCGATCGCGTGAAACAACAACCTACAATCCTGGGATCGGCGTGATTGGTCAACCCTGCGATAACACATCTTGATAAAAATGCGATAATGCGATAACGCGATGATGCGATGCTGCGATGCGAATCGCAAAGATCGTCCATCGCAGATTTTCCCCGACTCAACATTCAAGAAAAATTGAATACGCGCGTTAATGAAAATTAATGAATGTACGCCAAGTGTTAATGAAAGACAGTTTTATGTTTTTCGAAGAGTTAGTTCACATCAAGTGGCATGTTTTTGTACATCCGTAGAGCTCAGAGCTTTCTTGTCAATTTTTATTATCGTTGCTCTCTCCTTATGTGTGAACTGCAGGAATGAAAAACAGAAACAATATGAAGCAATGTGCAGGGAGTGATTAAGGAAAAAGGATAAAGCTCCAATGCTCGGAAGCAGAGAAGAAATGCCCTCATGAACGGATACCGCATGCAACAGAGCCGCGAATTCTAGAGCGCTGCTGAGCTATCCATTACAGATCTATCAGTTAGAGCCATGGTTCAATGAATAGTTGGACAATGCTGATATCAACAGGCGATTTAACGCTCAAGGTTAGAAGCTCACAAAAGCAGTATGTTTTCAAAATTTTAAAGCTTATACCCAGTGAAGGAAAGGCGCTAAAGGTGAAAAACGCACCAGAAAGGCCCGGATCAAAAAACAGAGGCAGTCTAAGCGCTAATCGCGCATCGCTGAGAAAATTGCTCAAAAAGTAAAGTCCCTAACTGCTTAGTCACTCGTAAGCCCGGAAACGCAAAAAAGCAAAGGCAGAGGCAATTTGAGGGTTAACCAAGTGGAATTTGGGTTATTACTGAGCATACACAGTAAATCCACATAGTCAGAGATGATTCTCAAGTATATCTGCTATTTTTCTGGAAAAAATGGTGCCAACACTTGCCATTTCTGTTTGCTTAGCTCAACCAAAAGCGGAAGATAGTCAGCCGACTCTACCCAGGCAAATATTGAATGCTCACAACATTAAGGAGCAAATGCAGAAATAATTAGATATTAGATTTAATTTTTAGAAATAATTTTGCTTAGAAAGAGGGCGGTCATTTAAACCGTATCCTGAATCTATGTAATTAAGTTATTTAGTTAGCAGTATTTAAACCCTTCCCATGCATTTAGAGAAGGGTCCAAAAATTTATCAAAAACTTGTCCTCAGAACATGCACTTTTGCACCCTCCGAGGAGGTTTTGGTGAATGAATGGATCAAGATTTGTTGATGTTTGCATTTGATATCTGCTACTGATGTTGCACTTCTGTACTCTTAGTAGATGTTAGAGCAAGGAGAAATAAATCATTATTGCTTAAAGCTTATGAGTAGGACCAGTTGTAAATGGTACTTTTATCTCTTGACCATTTCTGCTTATATGTTAAAGTGATATACAGTTTTTAGTTGTTTATATGTTATTGCATGAATGCTTGAGTTACCATTTGGCACTTTTGTATGGTGGTAGCTATTTATTTATGTTTAATGTATGAATAGCTTATTATGCAATATGCTGTTCATAACTATTTTGCCTAACTTTTTATGCGAAATAGTTCATCTTAATTGATTTCCTTTCTTATAATCACTGAATGATCTTTATTACCAGTTGTTATATGAAATCTCTTTAGATCACATAATAGAAGAGTTACATCTCAAGTTAGCATAGATTAGATATGCTGTTTTTTTTTATTAGATTACCATAGTATAGAATTAGATTAAAGTTTGAATTAGAATAGCTTAGATAGTTATTGTTAGATCAACAACATCCAATTCTACACACACACACACACCCATAGATTGGGAAACTGGTCCCATTATCCCCAGTCGGACCCACTATACCAAACGGATAAGGAGCTGCCAACCAAGGTCCGGACCGGGCGGGTATCCCCCTTGTTGTCGACCTGATTTTTGGGGCTTCAACAGGTTGACATCATCATCTTGAATCATATTAAGGAAGAGATGTACATTGAGCAGCTGGAAGAGGTTGACAACATTCCTCAACAGAGTGATTGAGGAAGAGGTTTACATTGAGCAACCGGAAGGATTTGAGACCTTCAACAGAGAGTCGCATGTGTGCAGACTCAAGCGAGAGCTGTATGGATTGAAACAAGAACCTCATGCTTGGTACACCTGGGTTTCACCAAAAGTGAAGCATATGCAAACATTTACCATATTGTGGTTAAAGGTAAATTGTTGATTATAGTATTATATGTCAATAAGCTAATTCTAATAGGTGATGAGACGCTGGTAAAATCTTGCAAAGAGGATCTTCCAAGAGAATTCGAGATGAAGGATCTGGGGCTCATGCATTATTTCCTTAGTACTGAAATATGGCAAGGAGATGAGGAATTGTTTGTCTCTCAGGGAAAGCATGCCAATGGGATACTGAAGAAGTTCCACATGGAGAGCAACAAACCCATGGAGACTCCTCTAGCAGGGAATTCTACGAAGGAAGATGCTACTTCAGTTGAAGTAGAGGAAGCTACTATTTATAGACAACTTGTGGGTTCACTTATGTATTTGGTGAACACACAACTAGACATACGTTTTGTATTTAACCAACTTAGTCAAGCAATGGTTAAGCCAACCAAACTCTATTGGAAGGCAGCTAAACATGTGTTGAGATACCTCAGAGGCACCACTTAGTTTGGTCTTTGGTACAAAAAAAAATAGGGAGTGAAGCTTCAAGGCTTCACAAATGTAGATTGGATAGGGAGTCCATCTGACAAGGAGAGCACATCTGGGTGAATATTCATTATTGGGTCAACAACAGTTTCTTGGTACAATAGGAAGCATAGATCAGTTGCACTCAGTTCGGCAGAAGAAAAGTACATGGATGCTAGTCAAGAAACTTATGAAGCTATCTGGATGAGGAAGATCCTTGTTGGGTTATTTGGTCAGCAGATGGATCCTACAGTGATTTACTGTGACAAGCATAGTTATATCAAACACTCTGAGAATCTAGTTTTCATGATCGGTCAAAGCATATCGACATCCAGTATCACCTTCTACGAGATTGTGTGCAAAGGAGAATCATGTTGTTGGAGTACATTCCTACAGAGGAACAAGATGCATATATTTTGATAAAGGCATTGTCAAGATGAAAATTCGAGTTTCATAGAAGCAGGATCGGGGTAGTAGATAAGCCCTTTCTTGTTGAGAGCGAGAGTTGAAAATGCAATAAGAATATCCTAATTTAGTTTTGTCCTTGAATTAAATTAGGAATAAAATTGTAATTCCACATCACATGACAACTTGTATTAGTTAACTAAGTTAATTTGACTTAGTTAGCTCAGTTTATTCAAGTTGAGGGTCTAACTTGAGTCATGTAGAGTGTCTCCTACTTTATAGGAGCCATAGTTGAGTTTATTTTGAGTTGTAATTAATTAATTCAGTTTAACTGAGTTAAATTTAGTTAAACTAGTTCCAACTAGTGGAGGAACTAGTAGGAGGTCATATAGTGGGGTGTTACTTCATGATTATTCACTCTTAATTAACTCATTCATGTCAGATATGAGAGTCACCCAACTGAGATTGGAGTTCAGGGACAATGTACTATCAGTTATATAATCATCCAAATTGTACAAGTGGTGCATGTAGTTAGAGGAAGGCCTATGAGGATTACACGATTCCAATTTAAAAATTTCCCTAATTAATAGGGGCTAATTCCCATGGAAGCAACACAAGGAATTAGGGACATGGGAAAATGAGAAATTGGTTAAGTATTGGATTGGGCTTGTCTAGGAAGTTGTGAGACAGGTAGAGATAGTGCAGAGGTTTCTCAGGCTTGAGCAAAGCATTGTAATCTTATCATATTTTATGACTAATGCAATATGCAAATAACAAGGGTTTTTAGTTGTGGCTTTCCCCAATAAATAATTGTGTAATGTGTTGATTGAATTATTTCTTTTGTAAGCTTCATGATTTCATGATAGTTTAATTGTTTCCACTGATGAGTAGAGTAGATTCAATTCTATTGTTTTAGTAAATTACAATTAGCAGTTTGAATCTACAAGGAATTTCTACACCTTTTACTCGATTCTGGTTTGGTTGGAGACTTCTTCCCTTTTCCCTTCTTTCCCTTTCCAACCAATGAAAATGTTCTTCATCCTCTCCCTTGGATGAGGTTCCATCTTTGGTATTCCACCTGATCTCTTCTTATACTAAATCAAACCACAAGCGTTCTCAATTTGGTAATTTCTCCCTCCCATTCACCGAGTCCTGGTAGCTATGCCAACTTTTGGGAAGGCCTATAAGAGCTAGGATCACCAGGTCATCTTCAGCAACATTCACACCAAGCCCTCCAAGCTCATCACGAACTTGTGTAGATCTGCTAAGATACTATGGAATAGTATCATTCTAATGCATCTTTATGTTTCAAAGTTTGTCTTTGAGGGCTAGTTTTCTATGATCACTGCTATTCTCAAATAGCTCTGTCAGTTCCTTCCACAGTGCAAAAGGAGTTTCTTTCCCATGGATATTTGAGACAATGTGGTCTCACACTCCCTTCGAGATTATTCTCCTCACCTTGGTTACATCTTTCTTCCATTGGGATAGGTTCTCGGCATCAGATTCCACTAGTTTTGCAACATCTCCCTTGATGTACTCTAGCAAGCCATTTTCATCAAGCACCACCTCCATGTGATCCTTCCATGCAATGATATTTGAGCTTCCTTCCAAGGCATACTCTAATCTTAGTCCATTGAAGGCCATTCTCCCAACTTTGAAGAGATCCTACTACATTGAATTGCAAATTCAAACGTCATGAGAAAAAAATTTGAAATTTGTCAGGGAAGTGTATACATGATTTTATTTTTGGATTGCAAATCATCTTAGATGCATTCAATCTTATAGATGCATAATTAAAGCATGATAAAAATGATTTAGAATGCATGAATAGAGAAAGGGATTCTAGGGGTATATTTGTAAGTAGAGGTAGAGGACAGAGTTCAATACCAACATCACCAGTCACTTCCACTAGACCACTTAGTGCCACTCCATCCACTGACACTCTTATTCCATCCATAACATGTAGACACAAACTTTCGGAGGTGCATAGATCTAAAATGCAACCTAGGGATTCACCAACTTCTTCCACTAAAGCTGCAGTTGAAGCACCTACATCCCCAATTGAAGGGGTTATATTTCTCTCTTCAACATGAGAACAACTCTAGGGACAAGAGTTAGAAATTCCTAGTGAAGAAGAGCAATAATCTTATTCTGAAATACCAATAGTAGAGGAACTGGAGGAAGAGCTAGAAAATCCTATTTTGAACCCTATATTAGCTCTGAAGAGTCTAGAATGACAGGGGAAGGGGAAGGATAAGTACACAATGTAAATGGTGAACTTAGTATTAGAGGTGGAAGAGGCAGAGGATGAAATAAAGGAGGAGGTGGAGGAAGAGATGGCAGAGGAGGTATGGGAGAACCAAATCCTTATGAATTTCCTATCTTTGATGAAGATACCACAACCACAATGAAAAATATCTCACCTTCTATTCTTCCTGATTTTCATGGCTTAAGAACTGAGGATCCAGAAACATTTCTTTTTGAGTTTGAATTATTATGTAGGTCCTATGACTACTTACTTGATACTAAAAAACTAGAACTATTTCCAGCTACTCTAAAAGATGGATCCCTTAAATGGTTTATGGGTCTAGGAACACATAGTATTAGAACATGGGAAGAAATGAAAAGAGTGTTCCTAGAAAATTTAAATATTATTGTATGCCCCATAACCTTAAGAATTAAGTCTCTAATATGATGCAAAAGGAGGATGAAATCCTTGAAGACTTAGTAGAAATATTTGCCTACAATGTTATAATGGTAAGGATGCATGAATTAGATAAGGAAACATTGTAAGTTCTTTTGTTAAAATCTATAAAAGATGAGTGGATTGGCATCCTCAATTTAATGGACACAAAAGATGTTTCCCAACTTTCATTTGATAAAATTTGTGAGGTGTGTAAACATATTTCAACTAGATACCCTCAAAATACAAAAAAAGCAAAAAGATAAAAATGGCACATTATCTATCTTCTCTCCTAGGTGTAGGAAAAAGCATGATTTCAGAGAATTTCCTCTTGATAGTGTAGAAATTTGTGTCATATGTGCTGAAAATAATGATACAAGGGAATGCCCCTCAACATCTGGGCTTAAATTTATCTTTCAGGATGAAGCTAGAAAAACGCAAGCTAAATCACTTTTCCTTGTTTCTAAAAGACCATGGTAATCCCAACAGCTAGATATGACACAAGGTTTTAACACTCAATATCATCCATATGAATAACCACATAATAATTAGATTTCACCTATTCCTTACCAACCTTGGCCTCCTCAAACCCAAAATCCATATTGGGCACAAGGTTAGCAAAATTCTAATGGCAGAAATCCTCAATATCCTGAATTCCAAAAACCTTATTCCCATTACCCACCTCAACCAAACCAACCTCCCCCATTCCAAGCCCAACCATCAAATCAACCACTTTCATTACCATCTTTTCCATTTCCTCAAAATCCAATCAACTACTTGCTCAACCACTCCAAACCCAAATAATAAAATTCAACAACCTATCTACAATGTAGAAGATAAATTTTTTCAAGCTTGCATGATAGCCCCATTAGGTATAAATGATGTTCAACGTAGATCTGGTAATGTTTTGCAAAAGAAGTCACCACCAGTTGTCATCCAAAAATATAAATATGATGAGGTTCTTGAAAAAGAAACATTTCTTGATCAAGAAAAGAATCCTCCAAAGGAAGATGTTCCTATTGTTGAGAAATCTAGGGCATAAATAGTTAAAATATTTCTCTTCTTGATAATTGCTTGTGATATACTTTCACTTCTTAACTTATAATATTTTCTTTGTTATGTTATTATTGTGTTCTTTTCGTCAAGACAATTACCAATATGCACAATAAAAGACAAGTGACATGGTATGTAGGCTTGTGATCCAGGGCCAAAACCTCTCACCTATTAAGAGGAAAACTTGATCAAAATTCTTCTTCTAGATATTCAATTGATGAGTACCAAGACCATGAAAAAGACCTTTGAATCTAGTACCCTCCCAAGAACCTTTTCACTAACCTTGATGCTCTGCCTCTCCCCTTTCTCGACTTTCTGCTTGATCTCTAACTACTCTCCTCGGCTCCTTCTAGAGAAACTCGGTCTCTATACTTCACACTTCTTGTTCTCGACTTATCCTAGATAAAATTGGTATCTATGATCTCAATGGCTTCCTATAGAGAATCTTGGTCTCTAGATCTCTATATCGGTTACCTAGAACAAGTATCCCAGAAGAAAACTCCCTCATTACCCCAAAAGAAACCTCCTTCATTATCCCAGAAGAAACCTATTCTTTGCTGCCCCATAAGAATCTCATTTTTGTTGCCCCAGAAGAAACTCTTCTTAGTTGACCCTAGAAGAAAAATTCTTTGCTTGCCCAGAAGAATCCTATCTTCGCGCTTTCCTTTGTAGCCTCTTCTTTGCACTACTTCTTCACCTCTTCTTCGTACTTTTGCTTGATCTCTTCTTCACACTTCTTCATGTCAAGTTGCTTGTCGAGTTGCTTGCTATCAAGTGAGGTCAAGTTAGGCTTTAAATACACCTCATATCATGTCTTTCAGGCTAACATGATCACTAGAGGTTAGGCTAACTTCTTCTAGCATTTTATTCCATCGTTGTACGCCGACTTGAAGAGGATAAGTGACAAGGTCTTGGAGGATACTTTATATAGACAAGTTTGACTCTATACAACGTGTAACATGACTTCATTAAATGATAACGACTCTACCATTTTATGACTAGATGACAAATAAAATCTAAAGACTCTCAATGGGAGTCTTGACTCAAAAATAAAATCTCTTTCTCATGAAACCCATGCAGCAAGCAATATAATATTTGTTTTTCTTCTTTACATCTTATTACATAAAATCATAATTACATATCATTATGAAGATTGAACCTAGTTACACTTTTCAACACCTATACATTTAGATGAAAACCAAATAAATCTCGCTTCTATAGTTCCTCTAGTACAACAACCTTCTATTTCCTTACAAGATCCACCTTTTCCTGAAAGGCTTGAAATTTTTTTTAACTGTAACGGATATGGGGTTTTATTAAATCTGATGTAAAAAGAGTGGGGCTTTGCCGTAGCAGCCCTGCTTACATCTTGCTTGTACTTCTAAAACAGCTGATAAGATAGTACAATTATGGAGGAGTTTCTACAAATCTATCCTCATTGATGTACAACCACCCTCTGTCCAGTGCGCTTCCTTTGTTTGCCATCAAGTCCGCTTCACTATTTGAAGTTCTGAGAATATGATATAATTTGATGGATGCAAAGAGTGAGAGGACTCTTTTCAGTCTTTCCAGAGTTCTGTTGAGACCTGCATTTCTGAATAACTCTCCATCGCTCAACTTCTTTATGAGAATCTCCGAGTCTCCAAAAATCTGAATATCCTTGATCTCTTTTTCTCTAGAAATTTGGCAAGCTTTAAGGAGGCTGAGCAGTTCTGCTTGATTGTTGGTCTTCACGCCGAGGCCCCAGTAGAAAAAATCTCTGGAGCGCCCTTCAGGGGAGAAGATGATCCCACCGGCGCCCGAGGGGCCAGGGTTTCCTTTAGAAGCCCTGTCAAAGAAAATTGTATGAGTGTTTTGAGCTCTCCACCATTTCTGGAATGTTTCATCTGCATCTCTTTTCTTCCAGGTTGGGAGCTCTAGATTAGGAGCAAAGAGGATTTTCCTATTTTGCAGTTTAAGCTTTCCAATCCAACGCTTCTCTAACTGCTGTAGAGTTGCATCTTCTTTATAATACTGTTGCTGCACCGTTTCTAGGAGAAGAGATCTAGCCTTAGCTGCTACCTGCAAGGAAGTTAACTGGTGTTCCTTGAAGACCTTCTGATTACGGGCCAACCAGATCTTCCAACAGACAAACTTGGGCAGAGCATTCCAGATTTTATACCAAATCGTTTTTTGCGGGATGTGTCGAGAGTACCGACGGCTCCATTCTGCAAAGAGGTCTGGAACTGTTATGTGAGCCGGAGAGGTTATAAGTAAGTCTTGAAGCGAATGGTCCCAAACAGCCTTTGCGAATTGACAGTCAATGAATAGGTGTTGCGCTGTCTCGGCATTGCTTCTGCAAAGGGCGCACCAGTGAGGGCCAGCGAAGCTTCTTTTTGCAAGATTATCGCCTGTTAGTATCTTATTATGGATCAGAGACCAAACAAAAAAATTGATTTTCGGTAGAGCAGTGGGATCCCAAATGTTTTTCCAAAACTCTGGACTGTGTTTGTTATTTCCCTTTATTTGGTATGCTTTATAACCTTCCGTAGCAGAGTAATCGCCAGAATGGCCCCAACCCCATCGATCTTGCATCGTTCTATGGATCGGGGCGGCCTCTTCGATAAGCTCCATAAAGATATTCAGTTGATGCTGTAGATGGGCTGGTGGTGCAGGGATTGCCCAAACTGCCCAGTCGCCTCTCTGGTCCCAGTCAGATATGTCGTAGAGACTTGAATTCTCGGCAGAGATTAACCAATCCTTTAAGCCTGCGATTTCTTCATTATCACTTATGGCATCTCGCCCCATTATCCTGTCATGCCAGATGCTGGTTTTCTTGCCGTTCCCCGGTATTCTATAGATATTACGATTGAAGGTTTTGCTGCTCTTGAGACAGAGCTTCCACAGAAGCGTACTATTGGCTGTGTGGTCCAATCGGAGGTTTCTCAACTCATCTCTGGTTGTGTATTTTGAACAAAGAATGGCGCTTACAGGATGACTTGGCTCTTTATACATTTTCCACAGGATCTTGCTACCTAGAGCGAGATTAACCAAAGAAGGATCTCTGATTTGCAGACCTCCTTCATCGAAGGGTTTCTTGACTGTTTCCCAGTTTACCAGGTGGAGTTTCTTGTCGTTGCCCCTGCCTCCTTGCCAGAGGAAATTCCTAAGAAGAGAGGAGATTTGGTCCATGATATTTCTGGGTGCAAGCAGAAAGGCAGCTTGGTAAATTATTAGTGAAGAGAGCTGTGATTTGATTAAAACGACCTTACCTCCTTTTGTCAACCAATGGCCTCCCCATTTCAAGATTTTGGTTTTGAATTTGCAGATTATGTCACTCCACAGCGATCTTTTGTTCACTCCTGAGATTATGGGAAGGCCGAGATATCTGATGCTCTCCCATTGTGAATGCCCTTTGAATCCTAGAGTGTTGGCTATATTGATGAGTTCCTGGTGATTTGTATTCCAGCTGTAAACTTCGCTTTTGCTTTCATTTACCAATGCTCCTAAGACTTTGCAGTAGTTCCTAATGACCGTGCCGAAGGCTTTTGCAATTCTGATTGAGGCACCCCCCAGAAGAATCGAATCATCTGCAAATAAAGCATGGTTTATGGGGCTTATTCTGTTGGAGGTTTTGAGGCCCGGGATGGAGCCTGTCAGTCTTTCATTTTCGAGTTTTCGGCTTAATGCTTCTGCCAAGATGATGTAAAGATAGGGAGAGAGCGGGCATCCCTGCCTGATGCCTCTCTTAGCTTTAAAGAAGTTTGCAGGTCTGCCATTTATGAGAGGAGCTATCCATGGATTGTTCATGCAGGCTTTTAGAAGATTGACAAACTGAATGGAGAAGCCAAAGGAGAGCAAGACTTTGCTGAGAAATGCTCTATTAACTCTGTCAAACGCGTTTGCCATATCTAACTTTATTAACATACCTTTCTCTTTTCTCTGCTTGCTTGAGTGAATGGTCTCCTGGACTTGAATGACGTTGTCCAGGATGTGCCTACCCTTCACGAAACCTCCTTGGGTTTTAGAGATGATTCTAGGGAGCAAGGGCTTCATTCTATTGGCCAACAGCTTTGCCAAGATCTTATAGGAAGCATTACATAAATAAATTGGCCTGAATCTGGCAAAGGTTTCCGGGTTAGAGTCCTTAGGGATCAGGGCTAGGTAGGTTGAGTTGGTGCTGCCCCCTACTTTGGCTTTTGACATGAAACCCCTTACCATCCTTTGGAGGTCCTTTTTTATTATGTCCCAGCAGACTTTATAGAAGTGAATGGAAAATCCGTCCGGCCCGGGGGCCTTGTCGGAGTCCATGGACCAGATGGTTTTAATTATTTCTTCCTCTGTGACAGGTTTACATAAATCTTCATTGTCCTCTGGTGAAATTAAGGAGGGGATGTGGTTGAGAAATTCTGTTTCCTCCATTTCTTCACCTTGGTCATCCGAGCTGTAGAGATTCTGAAAGTGTTGTTCTGCAGCTTCTTTGACTTGCTGATTGCCCTTGCAGATTTGGCCCGTCGTAGTCTTTATTTCTGTTATGTGATTCCTTGACAATCTAGCCCTGTACTGCCGGTGGAAGAAAGATGTGTTGCGGTCCCCTCCTTTTAGCCACAGGCTCCTAGATTTTAGTCTCCAATATTCTTCCTCGTTTCTGAAAGATTGATAGGCTGCTCTCTACGCTTTTATTTCCTTGTCCAAGAGGTTTTCATTAATAATTTTGCTTTCCATATCATTTTGCATGGAATGCAAGGCCTGGACTGCTGCAACTCTTAGAGAGGTGGGATTGGGCGCTGGTTTCTTGATCCATTCTTTCAAAGCTTTTTTGGTGAGCTTCAGTTTTTGCTCCCAAACAAAGCCTGGGGAGCCTGCAATGGGGATGTTCCAGGATGCTTTCACCGTGTCCATGAAGCCTTCTCTTTCGATCCACTGAGGAGAGAATCGAAAAGGGATGGGACCCAAGTCTTCTTCATCTTCTAGACAGAGCTGTATTGGCTTGTGATCCGAGGACAACTTGGGCAGAATTTTTGATGTTATGATTTTCTTGTTCATGAGGAGGGATTGCACTAGAAAACGGTCGAGCTGAGCAGAGATGTGTTCTGTTCCAGATCTATTATTTGACCAGGTGTATAAACCATGAATTGGGTTGAAATCTTGTAGGTCCCAAAGCTGAGCAAGTTCCTCCACAACACCCACCATAGGGTCCTTGGAGTCAGTGCCTCCTCTTTTTTCTTTGGCTTTCAAAACAATATTGAGATCTCCAGCGAGAATGATGTTGTTAGGGGCTTCCTGTTCGAGGAAATCTGCCAAAGATTTCCAGCAGTCTCTTTTTTCTAAATAGTTGACAGGAACATAAAGATTGACCAGAGAGATATTTAACTTACTTGGAATGTGGGTGATTTCTGTATAGATCCAATGCAAGGTCTCATGAGTGCTGATCAGCTGGAATTGTTCTCCATTCCAGAGCGTTGCCAGGCCTCCCAAGGATCCCCGAGCGCTGACAGCTATGCCTGAGTTTTTCTTCCATTTTGAGTTGCCGGTTTCTAGCAGGGCTTGTCCTGCTATCTTAGTCTCTTGGAGCATGAGGATATCTGCAGATTCCGATTTTAAAAGGTCCTTAACTGCTTCGATTTTTGCGGGGCTCCCCAGTCCTCTGCAATTCCAAGAGACTAACTTCATTATTTACCTATGCTTGGGGTGGAACCGCCCTTGGAAGTCCTGGGCCTGTTACTTCTCCCGATTGTCATTTCTATCGTGGATTGGCTCCCTTGGGTTTTGAGCCTTTCTGCTTCTTCTTCTCTTTTTTCTTTGCGGGATTTCCTTCCTGGTCTTTTTAATGGCCTCTCAAAGAGTTCTTCTTCAGAAGACTCAGAGCTTACAGCTGGCTTTTTCTTCGCGATGTCAGCATACGTGGGGCTTGAGGGGCTGCCTTGGGTGACTTCAATGTGAATGTCGCCCCCTCCCTCTTTATTTTCTGGTGGGGTTTCCTCAAGGTTCTCGTTTGCCTGATCTTTGGTCGGTGGATCTGATTGCACCTCCTCAGTTCCTTTTTCGTTGTCTCCTGATTCCTGAGCTGGGGTGTCGTTGTTCCTGTCACTTGTTGGAACGCTTTTTCCTGTGTTTTTCTTTGCTTGGACTGTTCTCTGGACTAGGGTCCATTGTTCTCCATTCTGTTTCTCAGCCTGTTCCTCTGCTTTCTTCTTACAATTCTTGGCAAAGTGGCCGTAGCCATGACAGTGTCTGCATTTGAAGGGGAGCTGTTCGTAATCAAGCTCTTGGATGTGAGTCCATCCTGCCACCGTGAGCTTGATCGCTTCCGGCAATCCTTCTTCAAGATCCACTTCGACGCAGATACGCGCACAAGAGTATTGATCTCTTCTTACTGCCTGGTCTATATACTTGCCTAGTGCGTTCCCAATGGTCTGAAACGATTTTTGGTTCCAGCAGTGAAGGGGCAGATGGGGAAGTCTTACCCACACCGGCACCGTGGATGGAACATCTTGAGAGGGATCAAAGTCTGGATTCCATTGATTTAGATAGAGTCCCTGTGGCCCCATGAAGTAGGGGCCATTTCTGAAGATTAGGCTTCTGTCTTCTGGGCATTCAAAAACAAAGACGAAGTACCCTTTGCCCACGAAGTAACTCTTCACTCCATTTTTTATGAGAGGTTGCCAGTTTCTTTGGGTCCAATCCTCCACAGATTTGGGAGAGGGCCATAGGCCTGTAAACTGGCCAATAAGGCCTTTTTCAGCCAAGTTCAGAGCAGCTTTGCAGGTATCCTCCTCTGGCAGGGCAACAGAAGGAATCGATTCCAACCTTTTGATGAATTTTTGCTGGGTCGCTGTAGGTTGCCGAGCTGATCCATTCGCTATCAAGTTCCTGAATGCTGAGACTTCGGGGGGCGGATCCGCAGGGGGAGCAGAACCCTCAGGGGCCTCCATCTGACTGCAGAGGGAGGGGTGGGGCTGTGCGCAGGGGCGCAGCAGCCAGGACGGCGCAGCGGTCTCAGAACCCTAGCTTGCTGAGGACGGGCCGTGCGCAGCAGCCAAAAAAAGAATAACAGTTGTAGTTGAGAATGTACATGCAGGGGAATTAAAATAAGAATCCTGAAAGGCTTGAAATTGATAAAGGAATAGAAAGACAAATTGTTTTACCATAATATGATATGCTAGATAAACTAAAAAATGTTTGCATCAAAATTCCTTTGCTCCAAGCTATAAAGGAAATACCAATATTTGAAAAAACAATTAAGGAGCTATGCATTAGGAAACTAGGAAGAAAAAGAAAAGATGTCAAGAAAATTCAATTGGTAGGAAAAATTGCTGATATTATGATGGGGAAACCAATAGTTCAAAAATATCTAGATCCAAGTAGCCCTATTGTAAAAATTCATGTTAATGGTATCGAAATTCCAAATACTTTGATTGATTTAGGAGCAGCCATCAATATTATGAGAAAACAAACTATGGATCAATTGAAGCTTCCCAATCTTCAATATACCCCTACATTATTACAATTAGTAGATAGATATGTTATCAAACTAGATGGTATATTAGAAGATGTGTCTGTCTCTTTGGATTCATGGGAGTATCCTGTTGATTTTATGATTTTAACTCCTAAGAATAATTTAGGAGGTCATCTGTTGATCCTTGGTAGACCTTGGTTAGCTAGAATTGATGCATTCATAAGTTGTAGATTTGGTGATATGTATATTTTTTATGGGAACTCTACCAAGAAATTCACATTGTATCCACCTACAAAAACAATAACTGAAGTAGAAAGTGAAGTTTGGATAGATGATGATAATGAGGACTTTGATGATATTCAACCAATATTTACTCTTTCACAAATAGATGAGGAAGATCAATTAATAAATTTGATGAATAATAATGATTCTTCTTCATACTATGAACAAGATCAAAGTTTTCAAGAATAATGTAATATTGAATATTTATCATCTCATCAAATGGCTTTGCATTCTATAGAAAATTTTGGCAATTCTTTAGTAGAAATATTTCCATGTTAAACAATAAAAATAACTTAGAATAATTTCAAAAGAGAAAATTCATAAAGATGCTACAAAAACATTCTTTTGCTTATGCATGGGAATATACCGATGTGAAGGGAATTGATCCCAAAACTTGTATGCATCATATTTATATTCAAGAAAATGCCAAACCAGTTAGACAACCTCAGAGAAGAATGAATCCTAATCTGAGAGAAATTTTTAGGGAGAAATTACAAAATCTACTTAATTTGAATTTCATTTATCTAATATCAGATAGTCAATGGGTATCACCTTTGGTGATTGTTCCAAAGAAGAATGGAAAATGGAGAGTGTGCATTGATTATAGGGAATTGAATAAAGCTACTTTGAAAGATCATTTTCCACTACCTTTTATAGATCAAGTACTAGATACCTTAGCAGGGAAGAAATACTTTTCATTTCTTGATGGTTTCAGTGGGTATAACCAAATCCAACTAGCACCAGAAGATCAAGACAAAACAACCTTTACATGTCCATGGGGTACATATGCCTACAAGGTACTTCCTTTTGGGTTATGTAATGCAATTGAAACTTTTCAAAGAGTAGTTTTGGGTATATTTTTTTATCAAATTCATGATTGTGTAGAAGTTTACATGGATGATTTTACTGTCTATGGAAATACTTTTGAAGAATCTCTTGAAAAATTAGAAAAAGTTCTCATTAGGTGTAAAGAAGAAAACCTTTCATTAAGTCATGAGAAATGTTTTATAATGTTTAATGAGGGAGTTGTTTTAGGCCGCCATATTTTAGGTGACGGAAATAAGGTGGATACATTTAAGGTAGAAGTAATTTCTAAAATTTTGATTCCTACTTGTCAAAGAGATATTAGAAGTTTTCTTGGTTTCACTGGTTATTATAGAAGATTCATAGAAAATTTCACAAAAAAAACCTGTCCACTTTTCAAACTTCTTACAAAACCTTGTGATTTTGTTTGGGATTCTAACTTCCAAAAAGAATTTGAGACATTTAAGAAAAAAATCACTAAAGCACCAATTTTAAGGGGGCCTAATTGGTCTCTCCCTTTTCACATTTCAACTGATGCTTCAGATACAACTTTAGGAGATGTGTTGGTACAAAAAGATCTAACTCCTTTTTCTATTTATTACATAAGAAAAAAATTGAGTCCTGCAAATTTAAATTATACTGTAACAGAAAATGAGTTTTTGGCTATTGTGCATGCCATTAATAAGTTTTGACATTATATCACTGGTTATGAAATTTTCATTCATACAAATCATTATGCTATTAGATATTTAATGAACAAACCAATTACTAATGGAAGGATCACAATATGGTTGTTGTTGTTGTTGTAGGAATTCAATATTACTATTCTCAACAGACCAAGAAAAAAAACACAGTTGCTAATTTTTTTTCTAGGATGCAAAATGATAATAATAATATTCCTGTAAAAGATAATTTTCCCGATGAATATATTTTTGCAATATCTATTAAAAATCCTTGGTTTACAGATATTGCTAACTATTTGGCTATAGGAAAGTTTACCCCCACAATTATCAGCTAAAGAGAAGCGAAAAGTTATCAAAAACAGTGCACCTTATTCTTGGATAGATGGGGAACTATACAGAACCAGACTTGACTTAATAATCTGAAGGTCTATTCAAGAAGATAAAGTACCAGAAATTTTGAAAGGTTGTCATGATGAACCATGTGGAGAAAATTTTGTTGATAGGATAACTACTTATAGAGTCCTTTTGGGATATTATTGGCCTTCTCTTTTCAAGGATGCCAAATAATATGTCAAGAGATGTGATAGCTGCCAAATAATCGAAAAACCTATTCCATTGGATGAGATGCCTCTATAACCACAAGTACTTGTAGAGCCTTTTGAAAAATGGGCTCTATATTTTGTTGGTCTAATCAATCCTCCATCTAGACAGAAAAGGTATATACTTGTGTGTACATATTAATTTACAAAATGGGTAGAAGCTAAACCACTTCCATTTGCAACTGAAAATGTTGTACTTACATTTATTTTTGAGGATATTTTTACTCGTTTTGGTGTCCCAAGAGAAATTGTGATAGATCAAGGTACTCAATTCACATCCAAGTTGGTGTAGAAAATAATGGAGCAATACAAAATCAAACATCAAAAGTCTACTCCATATCATCCACAAGCCAATGGGCAAGTGGAATCCACCAATAAGGTACTTGAAGCAATTCTAACCAAGATTGTGCATTTGCATAGAAGAGATTGGGCATAAAAGCTTCCAGAGGCACTATGGGCATATCGTACCACATGGAGAAATACAACTGGACATACTCCCTATGAGCTTGTCTATGGGAAGCAATTTTTTCTTCCAATTGAGTTCCAGGTGGAGACCTTTAGGACAATAACAAAGTTGGGCCTTGATCTATCTGAAGCTAAAAAAAAGGTTAGCACAATTGAACGAGCTAGATAAGAATCGAAAAGATGCTACCCAATGAACCAACATAGTCCATCAACAAAGATCAAGATGGCATGACAAGTTATTCAAAGCTGAAAGGTTCAAGCCAAGTGATTGGGATCTTATTTTTTAGTCTAAATTTAAAGATTTTTAAGGAAAATTTCAGACTCACTGGCTTGGTCCTTATGAGATAGATATTGTCTTTGATAATGGAGCAGTCAAAATAAAAACAATGATGATGAAAAAGTTACCTTCCTTGTTAATGGTCATAGAATAAGAATATATCATAAACCATTAAAAAGAGAAGAATTTGTCAGATATCTACAAGACAGTTTTGATTGAGAAAGGAAAATTTTCTTCTCATCCTCCAACTCCACTGTACTTATTTATTTATATATATAAAAAAAATTAAAAATAAGTATAAGCATGAAAACCAATATTGTTGGCATGTTTGTACATAAGATCTTAATAGAAAACCAAGGATTCTTGGCGGTTTATATTTTCACAACTCCTTATCTCTTTCCCATTTCCTTGTTACCCCTCTTTCTTTTCTAATAATTTTACAGTTCTTAAGCAATAGCCTTCTTAAATTTCCATCAAGAAAAAGCGACAATAAAGATTCCATTCCATCCAACAACAAAATTTTGAAAAATGAGCAGCTACTGAATCAATGACATTCTGCAACCAATTTTAAATTTTGCAAGTTATTTCAATTTCTATAGCCAAATAAATCTATATTGAAAGATGTTTTCAAAATCTGCAACGAAGGAAATTGTACATATGATAAGGTATGTAGGATGTTAGATTACTTTAAATTTAAGGAACATTAGTTTTTTAAATTCGTTAGATGATCATGATACACATAAAATTGAGTAATTAAAGACCTCATAACACTATCTACCATTGTACTTCTAAATCATGACTGTTATAATAATTTGTTGTCATAATACTCCGACCCGTCACATCAAATCTCTTCAAAAGTGCCTAAATTTTAACGAACCTATAAAATCGGATCTTAGAATCATGGAAATCATGTGAATGAAAAACTAGTCCTATTGTGAATTGAGCACCCCGCGAGAAATTTATTTCACCTTCGATCGACCTCCATTCAACATCCTTAACCATCCAACCTTGTCAACCATTCTTCCTATTTGCCTCCACCACCTTTGTCAAAGAGAGATAGTCCAGGATTGAAACTTCTCCCCCACCATGGGTGCCATTGTTAGATTAGATCCCAACAGAGTAAAATTCTTTCAGGCATATCCACGAGTCAGGGATCAGTTGCAGTAGGTGGCCTCGCTCAATTTTTTTGAGAAATTTTATGGGCATGAAACAAATGTCACAAAATATTTTGTAGGTGATTTTGATAGAGTAGAGGCATAAATTGGTGATATCAAACTCATACTTACAGAGTCCATAGTTGTAGAAGCTACATAATTATCCAGGAATAGAGAGAGATGGTTCAAAAATAGGAAAATCAAGGAGAAAGAGTGGTGAATCTTCCTCAAAGACCTAGGTATGGATACTTATATTTTCAAAAAAAGGATACCAGTGACTACATTGAAAAACTAAATGGAGAAATTTGTTGTTGGTCATTCAATTTTTTTTAACTTGTGAAGGGAGATATGACACCATGTTTGACTCTTACTGCATTTTATTGATGGAAACAAATTGAATTTACCATACTTCTTACTATGTAGTCTTAAGAAAATGGATTCTAATGTACAACGAGAATAAAAAACCCTTGAAATTTCCCTCTATCATCATAGATTAATTAAAATCCTCCTTGAAGCACATTTGAGAGCCAAAGGAGACAATTGGCAAAGATTTTTGGTCTGCAATCACTTTATAGAAGTACATGAGGAAGAAATGAGTACAAAAATTAGGATTTGGCGCAGAATACTTTCAAACCCTAACCCTAAAACCATTAGTGGATAAGAGGGTTTAATTGTTGGTGAGGTAGAACATATTGAAGTCCCACCAAGGATACCAAAATATGACACTCCACTTTGTAAATTCTTGGAAAAGGTTATGTTAGCGCTTGAATCTGGCCTCAGGCTGAAAAGGACAAAATCCAAGGCAACATCAAACCACTTAACCTCGTAGCTAGCCCTACGGGGACAGGAGAGGGCTCTCTCCGGGTCTATCTCGGCAAAAGGTCTTCAAAGGGCGAAGATGACCAAATAAGAACACTGATTTTAGGCTAGTAAACTGATAGGGAAAGTTTGATTTTAAGTTTTTAGAGTTTTGTTGGAAAACTGAGCAGAGCAATTTTGGGTGCGGGGATGAGACACAGTTTTTTGCAGAGGTCTTTTTGGGGCAAGGTAGGAGATTGTCTTGATGCCTTTGAATTAAGTGATTGGATAGGAATGACCGGTGAGGAGCTAAAGAGAGCAAGAAACTTTCGAGAGTTCTCTTTAGACAGATGAAAACATAGATATTAAGCAAACTTAAAGGCAGAGCATATAGATTATGAATTCTACCTTAACACTTCATTTACTTAATGTGCAGAAAGAGAAGTAGGAAAATGATACACATAACACACTTACAAGTACATGAGAGAAGCACAACATCAACACAAAACACCACAGGAATCCCAAATAGTGCTGCAAAACCCTGGTCTTTCCTTTGCCAAAATTGCAGAGATACAAAGAGTAAAACAGTCTAAGCTTATCCCTCAAGAATCCAACCATGAAAATGACTAAGAAAGTACATAATATAGGCAAGCTAACACACTTCCTTGCCTCTAGGGGTCGAGCTCATCATCCTAGGAGCTGTTTCAACCAATTCTAAACTGAGCACTACAATCTAGGCAATCAAAACAACTTGCCTCTATAAGTTAGGAAACCAATTCATTCATTATTTTTTTGCCATTTTATGAATGAATCTTCTAGAATAGGTAAAAAGTGTCATGTCAATCATTAAATTACATCAAATACATCAAGGAGGATGAAAAATCCAATCAAAAAGTCAAAACTAGTCACTGCTGCGTTTTCCTGTGCTGAAGATGCAAAACTGGCAAATTTTCCCAACGCGTAACGCGCCATTTCTCAACGCGTAGCGCGCCTTTCAGGCCACTTTTGAGGTACTTCCCGGCATCAAAATGAGGCACAAGTGGGCTTGTTGGAAAGGTCTGGATGTCTACTCTCCAGCACAAGTGGAATTTCTCAATTTGGTGGCCATTTACCCCTCCAAAATTGCAATCTCCCAAGACTGCTTCCTGTGTGTCCAAAAAGTGGCAGAAGGTCATTTTTTGCTTGTTTTTTGACCTTTTGGGGGCTCAAATCTCCATGAAACTTCTTGGCAGTGGCTGAGCAAGTGTATTTTGCCATGAAAAATCCAAAAATGCTGAGTTTTCCTGAAATGGACCTCCCCAACTTAAGGGTAGCGCACGGCGCGCTACGCGTTGAGGGCAAAAACCTGTGTTTGGCACAAAAAAGTCAAAATTGACCAAAATTGCTCAAAATTTCCTGAAATTTGAGCTGGAGGTGTGTCATTGAGCACCATGCTCCCTCAAGGTGGCTTCAGCCAAAATTTGAAGCAGATCGGGCCTTTTCCTCCGTTTTAGTGCCTTGGCCAAGCGTGCTTTAAGTACCTTCAGTTTTGCTTTGCACACGTGCATGCAGGCCCAATAATGGTTCTTCATGTGGTGGAGCATGTCTTTGTCCCTGTTTGCCTTTTCTATCAACCTCTCTAAATGTGTGTTCACCTTAATGAGCATAGAGCTTTGCTCCTTAGGTGTCAAATCACCGGGTCTCTTGCGAGCCAAGTTCCGGTCTTCTCGGATCCTCCGCAACTCATCAAGAGTGTGTTCATCCTCTAATTGCTTGTTGCGCTGCTCTAAGTATGTGATTGTCCAATTTGCCATTTCCAACTTTTGTTGCAACAAGTCATTTTCAGCCCTTAGTTGCTGGATGATCTCCTTTGGCTCTAGGCTAGGAGAACTGATATCAAGGTCAACAACATCTATGCCTGGATCACCTGATGGCCCCTCATCAATCGTGGGCTACTTGCCTCTCTCTTGTACCTGTGCTGCTGTCGATAGCGAGGCCCCTTCCACCTGATGTGGAGATAACACTCGCTGTGCTGATGAAGAAGGCGAGACCCCTTCCACCTGATGTGGAGATAATACTTGCCGTGCAGATGCAAATAAGGCCCTGTGGCCTCTCTGATATGTAACATAAGGAGGAGTGATGATATGCTCTGGCTCAGGAATATCAAACTACCGTGAAGGCCCTCCCTCATCATGGACAACCTCGGGAGGTGGCTGTGGCATCATGAAGAAGTCGCGAGAAATGAAATCCTCCCAAGCAATACCCTGCTGTGCCAACTGATGCATCACTGTGATCTCGATCAGTGCATAATGATATATACTTTTGAGCTGCTGTGCGGGATTCTTCCTTTGCACTACGGGCACCATCTTCTCTATATTTCGGCACATGAAAAATGGAATGTTCATCATTCGTACCCAGGTGAAATGCATCAACAAACGGATATGGTACGAATATAAACGTGAAAATCTGCCCTCACAAGTGAAATAACGCATAATGAGCCTCATCAAGGGTGCATACTCATCCCTTAGGAATCTGAAAAGAAAAACAACAGTAAGGTGCCTCATGCATCCGGGTTTGATGTATGGTTGATAATGAAATTTGTCTAGCAGCTTGCGCTTGGTCCACTCTTCCCCAACATTTGGTATCCCGGTGGCTTGAGCAACCATTTCAGGTGATAAGGTGAAATCCACTCCTGCCAGGTTCACATGGCCATTTTGCAAATGTAGGACAAACAAGCGGACCAGCTCTCTATGGTGTTGAATTTGTGAGATCCTCTCACAATATCCAAAGCATGATTGATATCGAAAACATGACATTGCAAGTGGACAAGCTTGCAAATGAGCCAAAGAAGTGGGCTCCTCTCTGACATGCCGACCACCCTTACCACCCTTATGATGCCTCCTTGGCACTTCTACCTCTGGTGTTGAATCACTGTCATAGCTCTGCTCATAATCTGATTCGGTTTCTGACATGGTTATGAAGGCAAGATGACTGAAATATATTGCTGACTTGGCACCCAATTAACTGCTCTTTGACTTTTCAAATGCTGTCACCAAGGGGACATAAATACAAGGGAACTGTTAGGGATAGGGGAACATGTGGGAATTAGGGAGAATAAACACAAAGAAGGAATTTAGGGAAGATAAGCATGGGAAATTACAAGATTGTGGGATTTTGAAGTGTAGTAGGGTTTAGGAGTTAAGTATGCCTTTAGGAATTTTAAAGAGGAGGATGATGAAATTTCAAGGGAAAATTTGAGGGATAAAGGTGATGAAAATGAGGGAAAAGGGATTTACAAATGGGCAACCTTGGACAGCAAGAGCAATTTGAAACCCTAGTGCCATTGAAACTTTAAATTTTCCATAACAAGGGAGGGTTTTGATTTATCATTTACATAGCATTTGAACATATTAATTCTCTTTTTCATTTTGCAAAACCAAATTTAGGCATAGAGGAGAAGCCTACCTGCACTTTGCCTGAGAGAAAAATCGATTTTGATGACTTGCTGGCAGTTTGTTGAGCTGAATCCCCAACGCGTAGCGCGCCCTGCCCAACGCGTAGCGCCCCTCTGACGCGTAGCGCGCTTGTAAAATAACACTGGAAAAGTCTGCCTGACGCGCAGCACGCCCCTGACGCGTAGCACGCCTCTCCTGACGTGTAGTGCACCCCTGAAACTGCTCGACTTGCTCAAGAACTCCTCAAATCGACTTTGCAAGGATTCACTTAGCTTGTAAATGGCAAATGAGTTGTAAATGAGGAGTGATGGGCTTTTATAGTTTTCCTTTTGAGTTTTACTTGCCCAAAACCCACTTTGTAATGTTTTGAGTGTTGACACTTTTTGAATTAATTGGCTCTGACCTTTGATTTCTTTTCTTTGAAAAATTGGTTGAAATGATGATTTCTTCTGAAAATTTTTGCAGGGATAGCTTCTAGGATGCTTTGGCAAAGGAGACCAAGGTTGCACTTCGACATTTGAAGAATTTGAAATTTTGAGATTTTTTACAAAAATGAGATAATGACCTTGTTTTCAAAAACAGAGTTTTTGAGAACAAGGTGAAAATTTAGCTGTACAATGATGAGAATTTTTGAAATAATGTTTAATGAAGGACATCCCTCTAGCCTGCTGGTCCTTTATGACCTCTCAAGACAAAATTAGACTCAACCCTAGACCTAAGACCTTAAAACTTAAAGCAAGATGAATGACCCTTTGAGGATTTTATTTACTTGAACAAACCTGAACCAGCAGTGCCAAACAAGAGGGGAATAACGACACAAACTCCCTCCACCAGGATTATGGCATGCCTAACGGAATGCAACATGATCACACTGATGGGACACCTAATCATGAAATGCAAAGAGCTTTGATCTCTGGTGGAGGGCTACTAGACCGACTCTAACAGGTTAGACAGAAAAATGAAAAATAAGATGTTAGAAGAAAAAATTCCAAACCAAGTACCAAGCAGTCTAAAGAGAAAGAAGTGAAACCAAAAGATAGAGAATAAAGGAAAACAAGCAAAATAAAAAGCATCCAAAAGACAAAGGAGTCAGAAGTGAAATTGAGAAGAAGCAAACACATTTCTAAGTGTTTTAACATACAATCACCAAAAATAATTGACCTTGAGGAAGAAGAACATAACATAAATTAAGAAGCCAAAAAATCACCGCTATATCATACTCCAAGTCCAACTAGAAAGACACCTGAGATCAACCCAATTCAACAACAAATCTATGATTATGTGGAATCACTGGGGAAAAGAACACAACAAAAGGTAAACTCTCCTTCCCAAAATCAATATGAAGATTCTTTCAATGAAGAAATTCCTTTGCCCGATGATATTCCTCAAAAAGAGTACATAATTGAAGATGCTTTAAAACAAGACATATATGAGTTAGAAGTATTGAACAAACATATGAAATAAGAGCATAAGGAAACAAAGGTATAGAATGAAATCCTAAGGACTCAAAATGATAACATACTCTTGCATTTGTGCCACTGGTATAAGAAGAACAAGAAACTCAAGGCTAACAATAGGTTCCTTAGAAACAAAGTTAGAGGGTTATAAAGCAAGATTCTAATGAAGAAGCCAAGGACAATATTCAGTATTAAGAAACGAAAGAGGAGCACTAGTTTGGATGTCTTGGCTCAAGCCTTGGATATAGTACATTGAATAAAGCACTTAGAAGATTTTGAAATTTTGAATCATGAGGACATGCAAAACCCCCCGTGTGGGAGAATGTTGAAGTCCAAAAATGTCCTCTTTTTTACAACCATTTTTCCTTCCTTTACATCTTTTTCCATAATAGTTTTGTTGTAGTTTCAAGCTAAAAGGTCATCTTAGACATGCTCAAACATCCAAAAAGGTATCAATCATCCATGATTTATAATCTATTGTTTCTTTATGAAATTTAATTTAAACATTCCTATAGTTACTAAATCACATTCATTTTGCAACTACCTTCATGGTTAGACAGGTTCCAGTGCATTAGAGAAGGAATTAAAGACATGGATAGATGGAAAATGATCAACACATGGATATCCTCCTATCTTGGCAATCTAGAAAGTCACATGGTTCAAGAGATCTAAAAGTCAAACTGGAAGTCAACTATGGTTATGACACTCCAAAGATGCACAAAATTTGAAGGCGGTTCATGGTGTTATCAAGTAAGAGTGGAAGTTTCCGAGAAGAGTTTGAAGTTGATGTGCCAATTTAAATATCTCATGATTTTATCTTTCAATAGGAAATCATGAGAAGAAAGACTTTAATTTCAATTTTATTTCTTAGTTGTTAAATTATAAACTTACCTATCGGCTTATGACCCTTAATTCAATTATTTTATAAGAGAGTATAAAATCCCCCGAGGTGAAGCAATAGATACACTTAATTTTGTTAATTCTACAATCATTTTGATGTTGAAGACTTTGACATTCAAAACAAATACTATGTTCTTCGGTGACCAATGTGTGGCTAAGTGATTTGATATTTAATAATGTTCTTGCACTCAACAGGAGGGCCCCCTAGAGAGCTGTAAGACTAGATTAGCTTTTGATTATGCTCATTTCAATTCATTAGATGAATAACTCTTTCTTCACTATAATTCGTCAATGCTTTTAATTAGTATTTTGTCCATTGAATGTTAGTTTAATTCTCAGTATTTCAAATAGGTCGAGCTCTCATAAAAAGACAAAAACATTTATTTTCATAGTTCATTTCATTCAACGTTTTCATTCAGTACTTTCAGTGATTTCATGAATGATGGGTAGAGAAATTCTAAAGTATAACTACACACACTAATAATCTTTCAAAGTTACAATTTAGTTTGATATTTTGTTGAAGAAGTCTGATTTCGAAGAATAGAATTTCAATTTGCAAAAGTATTTAGAATATTTTGATTTCTTGTAATTAGAAGTAAATTTTTCGTTTTGCAATTAGAATAAACTTTTCAATTCAGTACAAATTAAGTGAGTGTTGATTCTTTTTGTAGTTCATTCAATTAGAGTAACTTTGAATTCATGTTGCAATAAATTAGATTTCAATTCAGTTTGATAATTAGAATATTTACTTGATTTCGTCTTGAAGTTTGACATGCTTTGAAAAGAGTAATTTTATTGGAAAGAACATGTGTGTAGGAATATTTTGAATTAAGTTAACCCCATTCATATTTAGGTCAATTTCATCTTTTAAAATAAAAAATAGAAATCCTAGCATATATTATGCACATGCGCTTCATAAGTTCATGAGCCTTGGTTGAGAATTAATGAATTAATTTAACCATCAATTAAATTACCCAACAAAATGACATCACACTGGCCCCAATAGTGGAGCATGAAGTTACTACTTGCTTCTCTAAAGAATGATGCTCACTCCTATCCTAGACTAAAGAAGCCAAGGTTGCAAATCTCCAGTTCCAAGCCCTTTGTTTGAGTAATGAGGGCCTATTTACAACAAATGGGATAATCTTTCATCTCCCCTTATGACGTTTGAGTTTCCCTCATGAATCTTGGACTTGTTTTGTCTTTATTCTAACTAATGACTCCTCATATTCCACATTTGACTCTTGGATTTACACTTACATTTACACTTTATTATTTTCTAAATACAATAAGACAAAACTCTCCACATAGGAAAAAAATGTGGCTAGAGCCTAATAAGACAAAACTTTATACATTATGCTTGAGTTTGAGGAAACTCTAGCTCAACAACTTCCACTTGTAGCTCTGTTGTAACATATTGGTACCAAGCTTTATATTGTGTTTTTATGTCCTCAAACTTGGATGGAAGATCTAGCTTATATCAGACTCTTGCTTCCATAACATCCGGATAGATAGTTTTGGATGCAGATTTATTTTCGTTCCATAATGAGAACAACTTCATGTTTACCTTGGCAGGTCCAGCTACATATAACTGCATATTTTGCCTTGTGATCTCCAAAGCCTATTTAGTAATAACCTGCCTCAAAATTTTTAAGTATTCTTGGATTTCCTTCCTAATAACATTTACACCCTTTGTCTTAGCAAATTCTCCAATAAAAGGAATCTTGTGCGCTCTAAATAAGGAGTCCAAATTGTAATACAATCTTGCATAGGTGGTTATAATGTTGGCCACATATGTATCAAGTTGCTTGTTACTTTGTAGAACCATTCTAACCTCAACCTTTTCCAATTCTACTTCTTGTCTTATCATTTTGTCTAACTATGATGGTGCAATCATGGACTTAGTGCCCCATTCTTGGATCGCACTAATAGCTGCATGAATCACCTTCAAAAATTTCACATTTTCCTTCAATCTCTTTTGCATGTCATGCAAGGGCACCACTGCCTTATGTAGAGTGATAATCTCTTCATAAAGTTGTCTCATGGTGTCTCCCAATGATTGGATTTCATCATGTATCACTACTCGTAGCTCCTCCAAATGAGAATTAGCAGAAGACAATATTTGGTTCTCATCTTAGAGATGGTCAATCTATTACCTTGCAACAACTATATACTTTGCCAATTATTATTATCCTCCATTATGAAATCTTTATTTACTTTTGTAGTTGTTGCAAAAACCAAATTTTCCGCTGCATCTGTCTTCAAATTCCTCCTGGTATTGGTCATAATCACCCTCTCTGTATGAATGAAAGAGGGATGAACTAGGTCATTAGGTAAACACTTCAGCCTTTCTTGTGTTATTATGCTCTTTAGTTGATCAAAGGTCAAGTTGAAAATATCCATGACCATATCATCATCTAGAGGAGATATTACCATTTTGTTGAATGGGATGTGACCACCTATAAGAGGAGGTTAAGGCTGACCGTTGTCTTATTCTGCAATGGGAACAATGTTGGCCTTTTGATTCTCCTCCTCCCGATCAACCTCCATGTCTTGGGCCTATATTTGCTCCTCAATTTCTCATGCAAACTCTTCATCATGCTTTTGCCTACTTTCTTCATCCTCGAATTGTTTTCGTCATTCTTCCTCAAGTTGTTTACGTCTTTCTTCTTATTCTTCCTTCTAATTATTCTCGTGCTTACATACCTTCTCTTTCTTTCCTTTCTTTCTCTTGTTTATGTGTCTGTTCCTCCTCTTTCTTTCGTTCTTCCTCCTACCTCTTCTCTTCTTCCGGTTGTTTCCTCTTTAATTATTATGAATGTTTTCTCCTCTTCTCCACTGCATTTGCTACTCTCATAATAATAGGCTATGATTTGAACTCGCGGCTATGCTTCGGTTGTGTATTATGAACAACCTCCCTATTATATTTAATACTGACTGGAGTGGGAAATTCTTGCTACTTTCCTTCCTGGGTAACACTCTACTTAGGTGCTATACTAGAAGGGCCTTCCTCTTTGCTTGGTGCATGTGGTCAGGAAGCATTATAACAATTATTTATCTTCTCTTCCTTTGATATGGAATAAGACTGATAAGCCCAGGAAAACTGAAACTTAGCGCAGTGTCATCTGCACACTCCTCTCAGATTATACATGTAAAAGCTCATCTTACTGAACTTAAGGCTTTCGAGTTGTTTTGCTTCTGCTTCTGTGGCCTTTAAGCTCTTGAGCTCATAGGATCCCACCTGCAGAGGGAAGGAAGGCCAAGGTACTTTTTTCTTCTTCTATAGTAACTGAGAAATACCTATGTTAAGATGATATGCAATCTCCTGCATGACCACCTTATCTGTTACATACCTCAACAAAAGATGTGGAATTTTCTATGAACTGGATACTTTGAGGTATGTGCCACCAGGTGAGGCAATCCAATATGTTACTTCTTCCACTATCTTCATTTCTTCATGGGACATGCAAGGAGCTTCTTCTTCGAATATTATCTAAAATAAAACCTTGAATAAATGCTCAAAAAAATTCTCATAAATTCCCCTATAATTGTACTATGTCAACAATTTGAAATAGACGTGGAAAAGGAAATTTCTTGGGGTCAAATTCCATTTTAGACCATGGAAATCATGGTGAGCACATATTCCATCAAGTAAATAAGCATACATGTAAAACTGAGGTTTCTTTCCATTAGATGAATTTTTCACCTTATTCAAATTGATTTGCAGCTGCTGAGACAATAGGTGGGACCAATTGAATATCTTCCCTTCTGTGACGATCAAATACAACATGTAGATCCACCCTTTAGGGAAGGATTAAATACTCCTCTTTCCATAGACTCGGCAACACATAGCCATTAAGTAATGGTACACTATTATGTGAGACTTGGTTTTGTAAGTACTATTAGGATTTTGGCGAAATTTCATTAGTTTCTTCCACCATGACTTGTTCACTTCTTTGGCATTCAGATAAGTCCAAGAAACATATAATCGAGAATCTAGGTGCTCCTCAGGCTTGGGCAAGTTGTGAATCAAGTGAATTTCATGTGGTTGGTAGGAGGCAAGTTGTTGCCCACTGAAATTATTTAATGCCATGCTCTTGGTGTCTAGACCCTGCAATATCCACTTGATAACATCTACACATGGTAGTACTAGATATCTACAAACCACCTTATGGAACCCTAATCATTGTATGTTCACATAGACTTCCCTATCCTCAAGATCTTTTGTGAACTTTGTTGAAGTGAAACATCTTTGATGATGATCCATGTGACAGTAGAATCCTTTTCAATATAGCATTATGTTTCTGACAGGATAGGGAATTTTGTCATGATATTGTCAATGGCCTCTTTAGTAGTGCTCTCTATGACCTCCTTTGATGATGCTTTCTTGGGAGGCATGGTGCTACCTGATGATGAAAGACTGATGTGTTTAGGATTTGTAGTACCTGTTGCAAAATATGCACTCATGGTGATGAAAAGTTAGTTCAAGAGGGATCAATTCAACAATCAAATACCAAGCAGAAAAACAGTCACTGAGGGAAGGGATTGTGCAATGATGGGCTCAAGAGGGGCAGATTAAGCATCAGAAATGTGCATTGTGCAGCTTGTGGAGGAATATTGTGCAGTTTTGGATTGCATGGGAGCTAACTATGCACTAAATCTTTACAATGTGCTATTTCTGTTGGGAAGAGGGAGCCTAGACTGCACAGTGCACAATTGCAACTGGAAGGGAGGGATCATTATTGCCTGTGATTTTGCAATGAGTAGTCAGATAGGCTAGTGACTGCACAGTGTGCAATTGTAGTTGGCAAGGAACGGCCTTTGCTGCTTGTGATTACGAAATGCACAATTGAGGAGGGAAACAAGGCTTAAGGATTATGTAGTTTATTATGGAAAAAGGATATATATCAGATTTGTGACTAAAGAGGGGAAGGGTGTGGATTGGCCCGAGAATCATTTAAATCATTCACTAACATCGAGTAAATAAGGCAGTGAAAAGAGAAGGACATGCATGCATAAATACACCCAATGACATTAATTGTTGGTAGGCAAAAAGACAAGGAATGTGATGCGATACTTGAAAAGAAGCTCAAAAGGCTGAAAAGACACTTGTAGAGGCTAATAATAATATAAACACCACTTGTTACAAGAAGAACAAGGAAAAACAAAACTTGCAAACAGAAAAGTGACAAAAGTGACACTTAAGAAAGTTACCTAGAAAGGCAACGCAAATGGAATGTAAAGCTCCTTATACTCATGAAAATGGCTAGAGCTCCATCGGAAAGTGTGAGAATGAGCTCTATGAACCTTTCTGATATAAATTAACACTCACAAGATTAGGGTTAGGATTTTAGGTTCGCGTGCCTAAAATCAAGGAGGGATCTCTAGTTAATTGTCACTTGTCGAAAGATCAAAATAGGAACTTGTGCCACATTGCTGGATAGGAATGCGCACCTCCTATTTTTTAGGATTGTGAAGTTGACTAATCCTAGGGACTGCATAGCTCATTGGATGAATGGGACAATGTAGTTCCCTGTGACAAGGGATTGCACAATTCTGTTTCATAGTGGATTGTACAATTTTCTTACATAAGGTGATTGTGCAATTTTCTTTCATAGCAACTACATGCCTCTAAGGATTGCATAGTTTAGTCTCACATGGAGTTGCATAGTTCTCTGTGACAGAGGGTTGTGCAATTCCTCAAGGAAAGGCATGCAACCATCTCTTAATCAAGGCGTGACTTAGCTTATGTTTGAAAAGTGTTTGGTTGTCTTCAGAAGTTGTACAACCGTTGTTGACAAGGCCTAATTGTCACCATGAAAACATTGTAAGAAATCACAAGCCTAAAATGAAAGAATAAGACATTGTGACACTTAATGAGAAATAAGAACACTTGATGATGGTTAAAATGATAGTTCTTATGATCAAATGTAGCCTCCAAATCAAAGCGCAGAAAATTTTTTGGAGGGGGGATGTAGCAGCTATAACAAGTCCCCACCATTAGAGGACATGCTATATGGCTTTCAACATGTGTCAGATGAGAATCAATTCTATCCAGACAAAACCTATGATTCCTAAGAATCCTCTTAACATCTTCTAGAGGCTAAGATATTGTTTTTCTCCACTTTCTTGTCCCTCAATACCAAGCCCAACAAAGTCTTCATTTTCCAATGAAGCGCTACTCAGTTTAAATATTGTTTTCTCCTGCCCGTAGTGTGCCTAGGACCCGACACAAAAACTCAGAGTCTGAAAGGGACTTCCTTTCCTCTCTTTCTTTGGGCTTTATCTCACTTATTTCCTAATGCAGCTCAAGCAAAACTGCATTAAAATATGTTGCTGCTGAAACATGGGAAAAGAGCCTTTCCCCTCATTTCCCAGGTTGAGATCTTCCACCACCTCCCCTCCTACTCCTCATTCTTTTCCTTGGTGGCATCTTCGAGAATTTGGAAGGATAATCAATATCTCTCTAAGAATTTACTCTACCTACAAAATAACACAAAGATTGACTCGACCCACCCTCTGCAATACCAGGAAACCAACAAACAAGATCTTCACAGTAACACCATACAAAATACACAACCTTAGACAAAGAACCACCAGAGAGGGTAGAGGATAAAAATTCCTCACCCAAAGACTCTTAACCCTTGACCATTGAACAAGAAAAATGCCTCCCCGAGACCAAGAAAATTCAACACCCAAGAGAAAACAGAAAATTACCTAATTCCCACACCCAACACTTGCCTAACCACAAAAATAAACCCTTGTAAATACTTCCATCTACAACCATCAACACCCTCTTGACATCGAGGGAACAAGACCCGAGACAAGCCCTGACACCAAAAATATACCAACATTCTCGATGTTATCCCCAGACCCAAGAAGAAAATTCATACATAGGGTATTAGACTCAAGACTCTTAAGACTAGAACCTCCAGAGAAACTAAACATGAAACTCAAGAGAAAAAAAGGAAGGACCTAAGCGATTTTAGAAATCTTACGGCTTGAAAACCCCAACAACACATTTGAAATGGAGACTTCCACTAGCCTACGACACCAGGATTTGTCGACGTCCCATACAACCACGCTCCAAATGTTAAGAGTACCTTGAATTCCTTGTCGCCTAGCAAAAACCTCCTCTACTAGCAACACCAAGACCTTCACTCATATCACCTTTGCAGGAAATTTGCAACATGAGTTTGAGGACCTTACCTCAGGTCCTTCTCTCTCTCCACAAATGAGTTCACTAACCATCAAAACACATACATAAACTGTTTGCCAATTGTGTGGTTTCATGCTCATGCATGCAAGGCTCCATGCTCGTCCTCCCATCATAAATGCAATATTATGAGCTCGAGGGTGGTGGGCATTTTGTCCCAGGCCCTGTTCGATCTGTCATTACTTTTGTAAGTAGGATTGAACTATGTTTTTTCAAACAATTAATTTCCTTGTCTTTATCTAACAATATCTTGTTAATTTTTCTCATCCTACTTTTCTTGGGATTCTTGATCACATTGAATTGAAAAATATTGTTGATTCAATGTTCAATATTTTAATTATGTTATTTTTTTAATGCTTTTAGTTGTTTTTGAGCTCTTTTGTTTTATCAACCTAAGCTTCTAATTTAGATTGTAAAATATGCAATTCATATTGAGGTCATCTTTAGAATTTTCAAGTTCTTTAAATTCCATCAATAACGCTTCATTTTCCTTATGATTTTCCACTTCTTGTGTTAATTCATCAACATTATTGGCTAAACATCAATTTTCTTCTCATAAATTATTTATTTGAGAATCTAGTATCTTTGAAGTTCTTCTAATCGCTCTTTAAATAATTCACATATTTTTGACAACATTTGCATTATTTTGCTCAAATAGATCACAATGTTCTCAAAGTTAATTCTTCCTTGAAACTTCTAAATCAATCTTTATCACTTCATTGTAACTTTGGTGATTTGAGATCACATATATTTCATTTATTGCTTCCATCTCTACCATTTCTTTATCTGTGTGTGAAAGAGAGATTTGCACAATTAATCATGGGGGAAACTCTTAGTAATTATTCCATTTTATAATTCTTAAATGGATGCCCTTTCACTTATCACTATCTTTCACTTAACTTTGAATGTTTCCTTAAATTGCAGCAACAGACAAATTATTCTTCTAATTGATTAATTATGCATTTTATTTTCTATGACAAACAACGAATAAATCACACTGCAATTCTTCACAAATAAAAAATGAGGCAAAAATAAAATGCTGGAAATTGAGAAATATAGAGCACACACACAATAAAATTGACACAATTATTTTTGGACAATTGTCCCCAGAAATACCCAATGTGGGAAAATCGGTGCAACGAATGAGGGTTTTATTATTATGCATCAGATAAATTATGAGTAATCTGAATGCCCAGAATTGGCAATCCTATAAAAGATCATCTGGCCACAAAAATTACTGAGTCAAATTTTGTCTCACCCGAGACTGATCCAACTCCACAACTGGCACAAATTGGGTTTCTCGAAAGCCCCGCATTAGCCTTTGCACAGACTAAAATCACATTGCTTGGAAGCTGCTCTAATCAAGCTGTCCAACCCAACTTAGCCTTTGAGAATGACTTGTTAGCCCTTCCAGAATTTCTCCCTGCGTCGAAAAACTAAATTAACCCTCACTCTAGTTGAATCTTGAATCAAACTCCTCCTTTTAAGCTTCCCATGTAGTCCCTGCACAACCTCACTGAGGAAAACTCAACCCTCCTATAATTGACTCTCCAGAACTCGAATCTCCTCTGGAATCACTGCCTTGTTAAAATATGAAACTACGATCAAATTCCACCTTGTACAACTCATATGATGGAGATGATGATGGCATTGAGTTCCTCTTTTCGAGAGGACCAAAATTGATATAAAGATCACCTCGTTTGGACAAGAAGAAGTTGGATTTTGAATTTTTGTACCCACAAATGGACACTTGGACAGGTCGGCCTCAGCATCAAATGAAAATTATTGGACATACATGAAAGCATATAAATACAAGTGGCCTAGAGCTCATTTGGACATCAACCAAACATATTCTTCTATTATTTTTGAATTGGTTCGCATAGTTTCGACAAAGGAAGCTCACACATGATTCAAAGTGTTAGGTCTGCGGCTCGTACGAATTAGGATTTTGTTTTTCTGGTCACTCACATGTCACTGGGAAAAATCGACCATAGTCGCATGCTTACATAGGCCAAGAGAGTGACTCAGAAGCTTTAGTCGCATGCATGCCAACCTAAAGGGAGCGACTGGGTTTTTTGAGCTAAGGTTTTGCATTTGACTGAAGTTGACCACAGTCAACCGAAAGATGAAGGGTTTCTCTTTGGACCATGATGACTCTGTAAGTCTGTTTCAGATTTGTATGGTTTATTTTTCTGATATTGTATTGGGCTCATTGTACTCTCTGTTGAAAATTTTATGACAATCTAGTAGAAGAATAATTTCAAAGGGTTTCCCCCTTGTGGGGTTTTTCCTTGGTATTTGACCAAATCTAGTGTCTCTTGTTGATGTGCTGATTGTCTCCTTTGTCATTGCATTTATTGTTCTATCTTCAATTATTCTTGATGAATGGAAAGAATAATTGTAAATGGAAACAATACTAATTGAAGTGTGGAATTGGGCTAAAGTAATTGATACAACACAAAACAATCTGAAAAATTAACATGGAACCATAGCTAAGGTGAAGGACAAGCCCAAAAGGAGACAAACTTTGAAGCAATCATATTTAGAAAGTAAAAAGAGACGGTCTAGTTAAAGTCAAGATGACTTCCTTCTTCAAGAGCGATTAGAAGCTAGATGAATCATCCATTTTTGCTACACAGAAAGTCAGGTTGGAGATCATAATTGATAACAATGATGTTTTGGAATACATTCAAGGAAAATTACCCGAGCCTTTGGAGACTGCTTCCACTGTTGTAAAAAAAAGCATAAGAAAGGTGAGTTAAAAGAAAAGAAAATTATAGCTGATGGTTTACAAGATAATTTACTTGCATATGTTGGAAACTTGAGAAGGTCTAAAGACATGTATGATAAGATATTTGGCATGTATGAAGTCAAAAATTTGAATGAAATCATCTCCTTGAAAGATCAACTCAAAGACACCAAGATAAACAAAGGAGAGTCCATGCAATCCTACATAATGAGGATCTATCATCTTAAAGATCAATTGCAAAGAGTTGGAGAATTTGTGTCTGACAGGGAATTGGTGATCGTGACTCTAAGAGGTCTCCCTCCTATTTTGGAAACCTTCATTACTGCCATAAGCAACAACAATGTCCTCCCATCATTTGATGAAATTGTTGGAAAGCTCACTCAAGAATAGTCAAGGATGATATCAAGAGGAAGGATTCAAAAGCATGAAGAAGGATAGCACGTTGCGTTCATCACTCATGATAAGAAGAAGAAGAAAGGGTAAGGAGGTCCATCAGATTAAAGAAAGCCTCCTCCTCGAAATCCAAGTAGAAGAAAAAAATACATGAACATTGAATGCTACAATTGTGATAAGAAAGGCCACTATGCTCGAGAGTCCCCCAAGAAGTATACTAGACCATACTACAATACTAGAAGCAACAACAACAGGTTCAATGATGAAAGAAGAAGAGATGACTGAAGAAATGACTGCAATGGAAGAGATGAAAGAAGAAGAAGAGATGCTCCAAGTGATCATGAAGAATATCGTCGTCCTCAAAAGAAGTCAAAATTCTCCAGGTATGAAAGTAATGTTGCAAATTAGTCTGAATATATTCTTATTTTTGCCCATACTAGTTCATCTCCTCTAGATTTGTGGGATAGTTAGTTGGTTGATAGTGGGCCCACTCATCACTTCTCTGGTTATAAGGAAGTTCTCTCTAATTTGGTAGAGAGGGAGTCAAATTTGAAAATTATTCTTGGAGACAACTCTACTCATCTCGTTAAAGGTTTTGGACCTGTCAAATTTCATTTGAATTTTGGGGAATCTATTTTTCTACATGATGTGATGTATGTGCCTGGGTTGAAGAAGAATTTGGTATCAATATCCGCTTTGGAAGACAAAGGGATGAGGGTTGCCTTCATCAAGGTAAAGGTTCTTACTTGGCCTGTTGGATCACCTATGAGAGATGAATTCACATTGGGATCGAGATATGAAGGACTCTATAGGGTCATTGGAAGACCATTACTATCATTGGTTCATAATACTATTCATTTAAGCAAATTATGGCACTGAAGGTTGGCTCATCTACATTATGATTCTATTCCGAAATAGGAGAAATTGGTCTCAGGGATTCCAAAGGTTCAAGCTTAACATGATGGAGTATGTCCAGGTTTTGCAAGTGGAAAGAAGACAAGGGGACCATTCCCCTTTAGTGAGAACAATACAAATGACATCCTCCATCTCATTCATTCTGATATATGTGGTCCGATGTCCATGCAGTCCATTGGTGGCCATCTCTATTACATCACATTCATGATGAATTCTCAAGGAAGACACGGATATACTATTTGAAGCATAAGGATGAAGCCTTTGAAACATTCAAGGAGTTCAAAGCATTGGTTGAAAGTCAAATTGGAAAGAATATCAAAATATTCAGGTCTGATAATGGTGGATAATACAGGTCAATGAGTTCATTAACTTTCACAAGAAGGAAGGTGTCAAGAAGGAAACAATTGTGCTATATACTCTCGAAAAAAATGGTCTAGCTGAAAGGAAGAAGATGTCTATACTAGAAGCTACCCAATTCCTTTGATCAAAAGTTGCCTAAGTTCCTTTGGGCCGAAGCTTCACATGCTGTTGTAAATGTTCAAAACATGGTGCCTCATCTAGATTTGGAAAACAAGACCCCCGAAGAAGTGATTACAAGTGTGAAGCCCGATATTGGTCATCTTCACATATTTGGATGTCTCATGTATTTCCATATGCCAAAGGACAAAAGGAAAAAATTAGAAGCTACAAGAAGAAAAGGTATGTTTGTTGGATATTGTGAATACTCCAAAGCATTTAGAATATACATTCATGGTCAAAGGAAGGTTGAAATTAGAAGGGATGTTACATTCGATGAAGATGTCACCCTTGCAAAAGCAAGGGACCCTCCTCTGCCTCCTCCTCCTGAGAAGAATGATGATATGGATATGCTAGATGGTCCTTCCATACCCAGTTCCAAGACTAATATTGTTGATGATCCCATGGGGCCTATGGATCCCTTAGATCCTCCTCCAAGTGATCCTCCTAATAGGAAGAGACCACTTTGGCTATGTGATACTCTACAGGATACTGAGAAACAAATTCTCATTCGAAGATCATTTAGAGAAAGGAAGCAGCCATGTAGGTACCAGGGATATGTCGCAGCTATGAGTACTATGATTCAAGCCAAAACTTCCACATTTGAAGAAGCCGTAAAAGAAAAAGTTTGGAAAGATGCTATAGCCGAAGAATATGAATCAATTATGAAGAATTTTTTATCGAGACCGAAAGGGAAATTTGTGGTGACTTTGAAGTGGCTATTCAAGATCAAACATGGAGTTGGTGGTAGCATTGAAAAGTACAAGGCAAGGTTCGTGGCTTGAGGTTCCTCCCAGAAAGAGGGAGAAGATAATGATGATATATTTGCACCTCTAGCTTGATATAAAACCATTCAATCGATAGTTTCCCTTGCCGCAAGTCAAGGATGGACCCTTCATTGGATGGGCATGAAGACTGCATTCCTCCATGGCATGTTACAAGAAGAAGTGTATGTTGAGAAACCACGGGGTTTTGAAGTAGAAGATCCAAAGACACATGTTTGCAGATTAAAGAAGGCATTGTATGGTTTGAAGAAAACCCCCCAGAGCATGGTACACATGCATTGAAAGTTATTTGATGAACCTGGGATTCACAAGAAGAAATGTTGATCCCAACCTCTACTTCAAGGTAGTCCAAGGTATGCCGCTGATTCTGGTTTTATATGTTGATGATCTATTCTTGACAGGTAATGCGCCTCTAATAATCGAGTTTAAGAGGGAGCTAACCTATGAATTCAAGATGAAGGACCTTGGACTCGTGCACTACTTTCTAGGCCTTGGGGTGTGGAAAAGGCCTGGAGAGATTTTCCTTTCTCAAGGAAAATATGTTGTGAAGCTATTAGAGAGATTTGGAATGACAGAGTGCAAGTCCATGACCGCACCGATGGAAATGAACTTCAAGAAGTTATGTGGAGAAGCTGCAGGACCCGATTTGGCGAATCCATCTGAGTATAGACAATTGATTGGGGCTTTGATGTTCCTTGTGAACACCCATCCATACATATGCTATGCAATGAAAAAATTGATTCAATTCATGACCGAGCCTCTCCATGCACATTGGACCATTTCCAAACACATTTTGAGATATTTGCATGGGACCATCACACTTGGTCTGAGATATTCTATGGAGATGTTCAACTTCATGGATACACCGATGCTGACTGGGTAGGAAATGTTATCGACAGGAAGAGTATGTCTAGATGTTGTTTTAGTCTTGGATCTGCCATGATATCTTGGATGAGCAGGAACCCGACGTCCATAGCATTGAGTACTATCGAGGAACAATATATTGTAGCTAGAATGGCCAGTTGCGAAGAAGTATGGTTGAGGAAGCTCTATGGAGAGCTATTTGAGCAGGTCCTAAACACTACAATGATATATTGCGATAACAAGAGTGGGATCCGTTTGGAAGAGAATCCTGTATTTCATGACAAGTCCAAGCACATAGAGATTTGATATCACTTCATTCGAGACATGGTGTAGAGAGGATTCGTTCGTCTTCATCACATATCGACAGATGAGCACATTGAAGATATTATCACCAAGGATTTACCAAAAGGGAAGTTCTTGGTATTCAAAGAGAAGCTTGGACTTATGGATGTGACCCCTCCTGATAAGGGGCATTGCTAATTGAGGACACTGAGCCAACTCTTCCCCCCTATTTCAGTGTCCAGGGTGAGGAATTGAGATAAAAGGGCTCTTGGGGTTGAGGGATCTCTGGACAATATGGTTCCACCCCTATCTGTTACCCATATGGTTGGAGTAGTATCTCACCCTAACGTGTTCATGCAGAGTATACCCTAGTTGGCATCATACCCACAAGCTACGCTTGTTGGGATTGTCCCTCTCCGTATGGCCAACAGGTCGAGGAGGCTTGGAGGTGTGTGATCCTTACCTCTTGGTAATTTGGGTATCTCATCCAAGCTCAGATTATGATGAAGGTGTTTAACCACGTCTCTTGAGGGTCATTGATGGGAAGACCGATAGGCAATAGGATGGGTTGAGTAGTAGCTCCCATATATCACCTATTGCTCGATATGGGGTTGTAGTCATAGCTCCCCCATGAGATTTCGGGTTGAGTAACAGCTCCCCGATGTGGTATGCTCTTCGACGAGACAAAGGGTGGTAGCTTTTTCTCCCCAATGATTCTTCTTCTTTATATTTGAGAATATTTTAGCAGATAGAGTTTAGAAGAGATGGGGCATACGATGACAGGATGAAATATTGATATATGGGCATATTTTGACAGGTGGAATCCTCCATAGTTGAGAGGGAGTGTTAAAATATGAAACTACGGTCAATGATGGCATTGAGTTCCTATTTTCGAGAGGACCAAAATCGACCTAAAGATCACCTCATTTGGACAAGCAGAAGTTGGATTTTTAACTTTTGTAGCCACACATGCACACTTGGACAGGCCGACCTCAACATCAAATGGACATTATTGGACATACATGAAAGCCTATAAATACAAGTGACCTAGATATCATTTGGAAATCAACCAAGCATCTTATTCTCTTCTTTCTGAATTGGTTCGCATAGGTTTGATGGAGGAAGTTCGCACAAGGTCCGAAGTTTCAAGTCTACGACTTGTATAGATTAGGTTTTATGTTTTATGGTCGCTCGCATGGCACTGGGCTAAATCGACCATAGTCGCACGCTTATAGAGGCCAAGAGATTGATTGGGAAGCTTCAGTAGCATACATGTCAACCTAAAGGGAGCGACTGGGGTTTTTGAGTTAGGGTTTCACATTTGACTGAAGTTGACCACAGTCAACTGAAAGCTGAATTGTTTCTCTCTGTACCACAGTGACTTTGGAAGTCTGTTTCAGATTTGTATTGGGTTATTTTATTGATATTGTATTGGGCTCATTGTACTCTTTGCTGAACATTTTATGAAAATCTAATAGAAGAAAAATTCCAAAGGGTTTTCCCCCTTATGGGGATTTCCCCTAGTATTTGACTAAATCTGGTGTATCTTGTTGATGTGTTGATTGTCTCATTTGTCATTGCATTTATTGTTCTATCTTCAATCACTGTTGATGAATGGAAAGAATAATTGTAGTTGGAAACATTGCTAATTTAAGTGTGGAATTGGGCTAAAGTAATTGATACAACATAGAACAATATGAAAAATTAACATGTCCCTACTCCCTCTCTGTCTCTGCATTCCCTCTGGATCGAACTCTTCTTCCTATATCAACTACTACTGCTTGATAGCTCAATCTTTGCCAAGGAAATTGACCTCAAGTATATGTTGCTCCAACCCCATCGACCTCCTCTTATAATCTCTTGTTGGCTCCCCAACAACCATGATTAAATCCTCCAACAACTAAGATCATCTCTGATTCAATCCAATTGAGTTTCTAAAGGAATCTCACCTTTCCTAATTAATTCCTATTAATCACTTTTCCTAAGTAAGAAATATTTAATTATTAACTATTAACTTGAATGAGTCGTCTCTATGTGTTTTCTCCTGAAACGTTTTCTGGATTTTGGAGTTCTAGAGTTTCTTAGCCTCTCTAACCAAAGTTGAGACTGGAACACCTGTCTGATGCTACCCAACCATAAAAAACTAACAATACCTCTTAGCGAGAATGGTGTTTTAGACTATCTCATAACATCCTCCCATATACATTGTTGATGTCTGACAACTGTGACAATCTGCCATTGCCCACCAAGCCACTGAACAACTCTAATTCATCTGCTACTCTAAGTTGAACCAAATTGCATTTGCATTGTTGCTGACACTGCACTGTACACCATGTACTGTTGCCAACTATGTACTGTGTTGTAACTTATCTCATGTTGTTGCAACTACTGCAATTGAGAACAAATATCTAAATCAACCGTGCCTCATGAGTTGCAACTATCTCCTGAGAATCTGACTGCTACCAGTCTCTACATTGTCCACTGAGAATGTCTTCTCTGTGCCCCTCAATGTCTAACTGCAACTAGTACTTCAGTTGTCCCTCGGGAACTGACTGCACCATCTGACACTGATCCATATGCTACTAAACAATGTGGGTGCCTGTAGCAATGGTATTGATCCAAGAGGAAACACATGTTTGATTCTCTCCTCGAAGGATCCTGCCCAGCTCTGCGCAACTCTGGAGTCTAGAGATCAATGTCTCCCCACCTCTCTCTTGGACATATAACTGCATAAAAAGTGAAATTTTCCTCTAACTTGGAGGAAAAATGATCAATCTCTACCGAAGTCATTGCCTGTTCCTACTTCTCCTTCTTCCTCTGAGGACACTGGGTACTGTAGTGACAATACCCACCACATATGAAGCACTTGATCTTCGACATATCCTTCTTCCTATTTTTCCCTCCCTGTGAGGATTGTCCCTAACTGAAATCTTTCTTTGCCTTTCCCTTTGATGCAAGGGCTGCATTCTCATCCCCGTTCACACTCTTTGATCCTCTGCTGCTACCACCGAGACTACTCTTGACTAGATTAAGTCACATCTCCTCTTGCATGAAATCTACCCATAGTCAATCCCGACTAGGTAGTTGATCTCGTCCATTAATACCTTGGATGAAAGTAGCTCACTCCTCCGTGAAACCATTAATAGCTACATGCACCAGTTCAGCTTCTTGAGGCGTCTCTCCAACTGCAGCAAGCGCATTTCAGATATCCTAAATCTTGGTTAGGTAGGGAGTAACTCCTTCTACCTTCTGCATCCTAGTGATTCTCAACTTCTCCTTTAGGAACATCTTTCGATTCTTAGAAGGGTTCTAGTATAGTGCTACGAGAGAATCCCACATTTTTTTGGCCGTATTCTTAGCCACAATGTGTGAGACTACATGATCTCGAACTCCATCGAGAATCAACCGCTTCACCTTGGCCATCTCCTTATTGTAGTTCTTTAACTGTTGTGGGTTTGTTAGTATGACTACAAATCTCTCTGTGTACTTCCTCACACCATGCTCATCTAACAAGAAAGACATATTGGCTTTCTAGAAACAATAATTTGAGGCCCCATTTAGCCTATCTTGATCTCGAAGCCTTGCTGAGGCCATTTTCTACAAAACTCAACTGGAAAAATAAATAGGAATCTCCTCCTTTCCTACTCGACTGTAGGCTCTGCAAATCACACTCCCTCCTAAAATGCATAGTTCTGCTAGTTGTTATTGCCTCTTGCAATTGGAAATAAAAGATTTCGTCCAAAAAATTGAATTTGAAAACTCTCTAAGAAAATCTCTTAGTGTGTGCTATTTCTCTTCCACCTGGCGCTGATCCTGCTATGTAAATATGCTACAAAATTAACTGCACCCAGATCAAGAATATGCTATGAGAAAATGTTGATCTTCTCACGTGTTGCCTAGGGGAATTACTCTTGGGCAATTCAAATTTTCCCTGCAACCTGCCATTGGAAAGTCGAACCCTTTGCCCAGAAACTTGAATTTCCTAGATGGATCTACGCAAATATGGAAATCGTTTTGGTAGACTCCCTTTGAATCTATACAAATTCTTCCTTCCACTTCTAAGCTCCCGATCTGATTAAATTGGCTATGATACCATGTGAAATTTTCCTTAAATTGCAACAACTGGAAATTTATTCTTCTCACTGATTAATTATGTGGGTTATTTTCTATGATAAACAATGAATAAATCACACTGCAATTCTTCACAAATTAAAAATGTTGTGGAAATAAAATGTTGGAAACTAAGAAATATAGAGCACATAAACATTAAAATTGACACAATTATTTTTGGACAATTGTCCCAGGGAAAACCCAATGTAGGAAAACTGGTGCAACAGATGATGGTTTTATTATTATGCAACAGTTAAATTTTGAGTACAATATGGATGCCCAAAATTGCCAATCCTCTACAAGATAATTGGCCACAAAAATTAGTGAGACAAATTTTGTCTCACCCAACATTGATCCAACTCCACAATGAACAAAAACTCGATTGCTTGAAACCCTTAAGTCATCCTTTGCACAAACCAAATTCGCACTGCCTGGAAGCTTCTCTGATCAAGTCGTCTAGCCCAAATCAGCCTCTAAGAATGACTCACTATCCCTTTCAAAAATTTTCTCAGCCTCTAACAACTGAATCGACCCTCACTCCAGCTGAATCAAACTCCTCCTCTGAAGCAGCCTGCACAATCCTTGTGTAGCCTCATCGAGGAAAACTTGGCCCTCTTATGACTAACTTTCAAAATAGGAATCTCCTTTGGAATCACAATCCCTGCTCCTTCTTTGTCTCTGTGTCCCCTCTAGCTCAAACTCTTCTTCACAGATCAACTGTTGCTGTTAGATTGCTCGATCTCTATGAAGGAACTCGACCTAAAGTATATGTTGCTCCAACCCCATCGACCTCGTCTTATAATCCCTCGTTGGCTCACCAATGACCATGATTAAATCCTCATTAACAACTAAGATCATCTTTGATTCGATCCATGTGATTTTCTAGAGAAATCCCACCTTTCTTAATTAATCCCTATTAATTAATCACTTTTCCTAAACTAGACTTATGAAATATTTAATTATTGACTAATTAACTTAATTGAGCCGTCTCTAGGTGTTTTATCATGGAACTTTTTCCAGGTTCTGGAGTTCTATTGTTTCATAGCTTCTTTGACCAAAGTAGAGACTAAAACACCTATCCAATGCTACCTAACCATCAAAAACTAACGTTAACATTATAAATTCTTAATATATTATTTAAAGTTCGATTTTTCTAGTTTAGTGGTTGACTTTATTATATTTGAATGTGTGTATGCACTTTATTTTTTTAGTGTTCATAAAGTCTAAGAAGGTGGCCTCACTTCAATAGATTTCTAATGATGTCTTTCAATACTTGTAATGGTGGCTATGGTTCCATTTATTATATATTATGGAGCAATGGAACACATAAAATATTGTAGAAATATAAACACAGAAAACGCATTAAACAAGAGAGACACAGATATACGTGGTTCACCCAGTTTGGGCTATGTCCACGGAGAAACAACCAGTCCTTCCTTTTATATTATCCAGCAAACTGAAGAGATACAACCTACAACAGATCTGCTGTAACACCCTCTTCGCTCTCAATCTCCTCTCTCTTTCTTGTTGGAAATAATACTGAGGGGGGGGGGGTGAATCAGTATTATCAGGTCAAATATTCCATTTTTAAAATCCAGACAATATACGCTACTTCAGTTAATTAAACCCGCGTATATACACAACTATGTATAAGGAAACCCGCGTATACAATGCAAACTTATAATTTACTTTATCTTTCAGATGTTGATTGTTAATCTGTGTATCAGAATCAAATAACCAGTAACCAGAAACAATAAAACAAAGCAGAAGACAATCACACACAAGAACACAAGATATAAGGTGGAAACCCAATGTGGGTGAAAACCACCTACTGCAATTCGTCTCTATCTTCTTTTAATTAGAAACTTCTTTTTACAATGTACTGGTGCAGTCCTTTACCAGTACGCAGGTTGCAACCTGCAGAGAGCTACAACCCTCTCTCTCGTTCTCCAGCTTCTCCTGGAAGGGAGCTAAAACCCCCTTAGCTCTTGCACTAGCCAAGATACTAGTACGTAGGTGCTGACCTAGAGAAGGCTACAACCTTCTCTTTCTTCCAGGGACCACGTTTCATAAATTTTCAGACAGGATCCATGAACATCAATCAATCATCAAGAATTTCTGCATCAAACAATCTCCTTTTCACCAATTAGAACTGAATCAAGTAGATACTTCTCTGACAGTTGTACCCAAAACACAGTAACAGTAACAACACACCAAATTCTGAACCCAGAACACTGCAGTAATAAACAGAAGCAGCTAGATCACATTTCACAAGATATACGCTACTTCAATAACCTGAAACCTGCGTGCATACGCTTCTGTGTGTGGAGAAACCTGCGTATACGCTGTTTTTATTCACTGAACCAGCGTGTATACGCGCCTTAGCTTCACTGAACCTGCGTACAGATCTATAAAGGATAATTCACTCTTTCAAATATTCAGACACTGATTAACCCAGATTATCAGATTTATAGATCAAGCATGTGCCACATATAACAGATCAAAATCATACAAAGATACTATCATTCAAGCCAAAAGATTATGACCCATCAATAGAACTTATCCTTCTTTGCGCTAAGGTTCCTCCTTCATTCAGATCCAGATCTGCACCATAACCCCAATCACCAATATTTCAGATCTAGCACTTATTAGATATTCAATTAATTCAGATGATACTTTGCCAAATGATCTCCTTCCTCTTTTATAGTCTTAGGCCTTTCACAATACCACGGTCCAAAACCATAATAAAACAATACCAAGGACCCAATACTTGGGATCAACACTTCTGACGAGATACCATGGTCCAAAACCATAGGTTCAAATACCAAGGACTAACTACCACGGACCAAAAGTAAATTCTCCAACATATACGCGCTTTTACTTGCGTGAAAGTGCGTGTATATGCATACGCGCCTTTGTAACGTCTAACCCGCGTGTATACGCGACTTCGTCTAGGTGAACCTGCGTATATGTCTTTTTCTTCATTCTGAGAGCCTGTACTGAGATCCTGTCACCAAAGAGAGTTGCCATCAAGGACAACACCTGTGCCATAGCTCCAAACCTGTGCCATAATGCCAACAATCTCCCCCTTTGGACTTGATGGCAACCCCAAGATCCTCAAAGTCATTCTCCCCCTTTGTCATCAAGGGAAAAGGGTTGTGCTCTGATACCAATTGTTGGAAATAATACTGAGAGGGGGGGGGGGGGGGGTGAATCAGTATTATCAGGTCAAATTTTCCCTTTTTCAAATCCAGATAATATACGCTACTTCAGTTAATTAAACCCGCGTATATACGCAACTATGTATAAGGAAACCCGCGTATACAATGCAAATTTATATTTTACTTTATCTTTCAGATGTTGATTGTTAATCTGTGTATCAGAATCAAATAACCAGTAACCAGAAACAGTAAAACAGAGCAGAAGACAATCACACACAAGAACACAAGATATAAGGTGGAAACCCAATGTGGGTGAAAACCACCTGCTGCAATTCGTCTCTATCTTCTTTTAATTAGAAACTTCTTTTTACAATGTACTGGTGCAGTCCTTTACCAGTACACGGGCTGCAACCTGTAGAGAGCTACAACCCTCTCTCTCGTTCTCCAGCTTCTCTTGGAAGGGAGCTACAACCCCCTTAGTTCTTGCACTAGCCAAGATACTAGTACGTAGGTGCTGACCTACATAAGGCTACAACCTTCTCTTTCTTCCAGGGACACCAAATTCTGAATCCAGAACACTGCAGTAATAAACAGAAGCAGCTAGATCACATTTCACAAGAAATACGCTACTTCAATAACCTGAAACCTGTGTGCATACGCTTCTGTGTGTGGAGAAACCTGTGTATACGCTGTTTTTATTCACTGAACCAGCGTGTATACGCGCCTTAGCTTCACTGAACCTGCGTACAGATCTATAAAGGATAATTCGCTCTTTCAAATATTCAGACACTGATTAACCCAGATTATCAGATTTATAGATCAAACATGCGCCACATATAACAGATCAAAATCATACAAAGATACTATCATTCAAGCCAAAAGATTATGACCCATCAATAGAACTTATCCTTCTTTGCGCTAAGGTTCCTCCTTCATTCAGATCCAGATCTGCACCATAACCCCAATCACAAATATTTCAGATCTAGCACTTATTAGATATTCAATTAATTCAGATGATACTTTGCCAAATGATCTCCTTCCTCTTTTATAGTCGTAGGCCTTTCACAATACCACGGTCCAAAACCATAATAAAACAATACCAAGGACCCAATACTTGGGATCAACACTTCTGACGAGATACCATGGTTCAAAACCATAGGTTCAAATACCAAGGACTAACTACCATGGACCAAAAGTAAATTCTCCAACATATACGCGCTTTTACTTGCGTGAAAGTGCATGTATATGCATACGTGCCTTTGTAACGTCTAACCTGCGTGTATACGCGCCTTCGTCTAGGTGAACCTGCATATATGTCTTTTTCTTTATTCTAAGAGCCTGTACTGAGATCCTGTCACCAAAGAGAGTTGCCATCAAGGACAACACCTGTGCCATAGCTCCAAACCTGTGCCATAATGCCAACATTTCTCACTCAGAATACAGATCTACATAGACGCAATACAATTCCCTCATATATAGTAAGGGGTTGCCTTCTAGGGCAAAAAAACCCTAAATTAAACATAAATTCTACCATCAGATCTCCGCCTAATGAATGGCCCAGATTGACTAGAAATTACTATACTTTTACAAGGCAATTTTACATCTATTCTTAGCTTTGGGGGCGCTGCCTCCGAAACCCCCCGCCAGGGGGGCGCTCCCCAAAGGTCGCAGCCGCTCCCCCCCTGGACCCCCCCTGCAGCGAATATTTTATGGGCAGCGTTGCCGCCCCATTTCGAATTGGGGTCCAATGCGACGATACCTTTGAATATAGAAGATAATCAGGCTTCACACCCAACACATTTATCAACCTCACTTTAAGTGTTGCTCCACATTAGTTTCACTAACTTTGTTTATTATTAATAAGTGGCAAAACTTTATCCTTTGTGGTAATTTTTTTTCTAATATTTTCTTTTTCAAGATATGTTTCCCAATGGCTTCTCTCAATAAAAAAGATCCATGAATTTCTTTATTAGACCCAGCATTTCCTTCTAGAATTTGATTGAAAATCAAGGTGATTATTTTCCAAATTTCTTATGAGTTTGTTGTTGTGTATTCTCACATTGATAACCTTCTTTCTACTTTTTCTTTAATAATATAGTTCCTAATGATAATGCTCACAACCAAATTGCCACAAAGCATTTCTAAATGGATTGAGATGACTCTAAGAATACAAGGCCATGATTTTTTTTAGGCACAATTTGTTTTCCTCCTTATTTATGTGTCTCACACACTGTTAGAAAAAAATTAGGGTGAGAACTAATTCTCAGGTAAGAATACAATAAAAAATCAGTCCTCAATCTCAAGGACCAAGCTAGACATGATTGGAGTGAGGTTTTCTTTCATAGTTCCCCACGACAATCAACACTTGATATGGAGATTGAAGAGAGGTTTCCAAGTGGGCGGGCTATTGCATTAATTGTGGTTGCACTTCTGAAGATGGTCTTCACTTGTTTTTGCCATGTCCCTTTGCTATTGCTTTCTGGGAGGAAGTTGGTATTCTCCTGAAAATCCATGTACAAGTGGATAGATCCTCTATCTTCTCATGTCTCTGGTTTTGGTCATCTCAATTAAAAGCATACATAAGCCTCCCACTGTATATCTTCCTGGGTATTTGGCGCTCTTGGAATGCCTACATTTTTGAAAATGAACCCCCAAATATCTTGGCTACCTATCTCAAGATCATTGTTTTCTTTAATGAGATTGGCCCGTGGGCCCCTTAGACCTTCTCATCAATCTGTTTCATTCAAGTATTTGGAGGATTCGTTCCTATTGCTTTCTTCAATGGGGCCTCTACTAGGGGTCGATGTAGATGTAGATGTCGGGTCTTTATCAATCTCTACCCTGCTCGTGCATTTCATTTTTGCTGGCATGGAGGGAGTGGTACTAGTTGTAGGTCAGAGGTGGTCGCGCTGTAGGGAGTTCTATAATGTGTTGTATGGCTTGCAATAGAGGAGATCAAGATTGTTGGGGATTCAAAGACCGTCATCGATTGGGTTTAGGGGAATTTTATCTTCAAGTCCCATCCCTCCATCATTGGATGGCAAATATATCGGCTCTGTTGCTTGTTTTCAATGACATCTCCTTCCTACATGTGTTCTCGTAATATAATATGGAGGTGAACACTCTTTATAAGCGAGGGGTCTCTCTTCAGTCTGGTATGATTTTCTTTGAGTTCCTCATTGACAAAGTGGTCAGAGAATCCGTATCCTTTTTTCCCTAATCTGGATTGTATTTTTTTTCTAATTTTCTCCAGGGAGCTATCTATTGAGCCTTTGCGAAGAGTATTGGGTTTCATTGTTATATTTTTTGTCATGCTCTGAGGTATTCAACAGGATCCTCTGCCTTTTTTGATCCATCTCAGTGACTATTAGTTGGAAGATTTGTTTCTTTTGCCATGACTATACAATGAAATATGCAGCTGATCTTCTAAATTTTCACAGAAATATGTAACCCCCTCTTTTAATTAATGAAGGTAGTATGCCTTTTTCAATTGAAAAAATGGGTAATAATTTGACTTTTAGCCTACATTGTTAATGTATTTCAACTGCACAATAGGATGATTGTTTACATTCAATGCCCACAACACAAAAATTGCACTTATTTCTATTGGACCACTTTGAGTTAACCACTTCGCTTTGATGATGATTGGTAGCTTCTTTGAGTAGTACAAATATGGAAATGGAAATCTTAATAATTCAACCTTATCAACAAGAGATGCATTTATTCCCACAACTTTCCAACCACAATCATGGTTAGTAGGGAATCACAATGGGGTCTAATTTATTGCTAATAAAGACAATAAATTTATTATATACCCTCAATGGGCTTGATATCATTCCATTGACAATTCCTTGGTACAATTGTCACCCTCACATGATTTGTTAGTATTCAATGAAAATTCCCATGACATTTATCATTAATATAGGATCACAAACTTTACTACATCAATTGATTGGGCCATATGCTAATTTTTTTTCCCTAATACCTTGGTAATGAATTTAGGTCACAAGCTCATTCTCATGCAATAAGAAAAAATATTCTAGGTAAAGACCATTTATTTTTCCAAATTATTATTATTATTATATTTTTTCTCCAGAAGGTCCAAATAACTTCTATTTAATAGTGGACAACTACCCAAAATAATTTTTTAGTATTAAAAAATCATTTGTTCATAAGCCAACAAAAAGCCACAAAGTGAGTGTAATGGTTATTTCACATGAGCATCAATTATAATGTAAATAAGTCCCTATATCACACAAGGGATAAATAAAAATGATTGATTATTGATTGATATATCCATTGAAATACAATTGAAGTACATATAAATACACATAGAAGGTGCATGACTTATCATTATTACAACAATGATTATATTATATAACAATTGTTGTATAACTACTATTACATATTATTTGTTTATTATATTATAACAATAAATCAAATATACCCTATGTATATTACACAATGTAAACCATATGTAATTATTAAATGGACAACTAATTAAGACACAATTGTACATGAATAATCATCATGGATATATTAATTCATTGTTTATAAATGTTTTTTTCTTAGTTCCAACCTAGAATATTTTAATTATAATCTTTGTTTTTTGCAACTTTGCAATTATAATTTGCAAGCACTTTGTTTAAAACATTGTTTTGGCATCATTGTTATCAATATTGATGCTAACTTTAGACAAATGCTATAGAAATTCTTTCAAGGTGCTCACATGGTTTGACAGAGTTTCCCAATTAGCCACCTCTAAGCCAAAATTATTAGCCACCTCTAAGCCAAAATTTGTTCACTACCAAAGAATTGATTTAATTCACCCCAAAATTCTCTAAAACTTTTAGTAAGCCTAAATGATTTTGTTGAGTAATCATCACTAGTGTGATAATGGGTGTAGCTTTGATTACCATTCTACTCAATTCAATTAATTTATCTAGATGGGAGTTTTTTTCTCCACCCCGTTAACAACGCTCTATGTTGAAATGCATTAAAATCGTTACAATTTTATTTTTCAAGTGTGAATATTTCCATTAAGTCTTTCACACACAAATTCCTCCATTTCCTAAATGAAACCAACCAAACAAAAAAATGTTCATTTCCACCATTTGTGTTATAAAGAAACTTCATGGGAAAAATGACCCTCAAAACATAATAAATATCCTAGATCTGTCTTAGTGTATCTGAACATGTCCTTGAAAGTTTGTACCTAGAAATGTCAATCAATGTATAACATGCCATAGTCACTACATCTTTACTTTTGTTAAACATTTGTATATTGCTTAGACCTATTGTATTTACTTTTTGTGTCATGCTACTTCACATAAATTTGGTGGGTGTCTCTAAAACAAATGTACAACTTTATCTCCAAATGCATTTAATGATATTCAAATTATATCATTATAATGTCTAGTGGGTGTCAAATATTTTCATTTTAATGCATTTGGTGGTCTCAATGTTCTCATTGTCATTCATTTCAATGTATGTGCTTTGCTCTTTCATTTATTCTATGTGGTCATTCCATTTTGATTGTTTATCTTATCCCACTTCTATTCATCTCATTTTTCTCTTGTGCACATTAAGTGTTTTTATTCTTTCACCAGGCTTTGATGTCAGTTTCATTCTCGTCACAAAACTCAAACTTTCCATCATGGACAATCTTCCTTTTGGTTTAATTTTTTTCCCAATGCCTAATTTTTTTCACTTTTTTATTTTTAACCTCTAATTTGCACTTATGAAATAAAAAAGTAAAACTACATTATTTTTCCTTGTAATTTCTCTTTCCATTTTGGACCAACATAGAATTTCTCCAACTCCAAAAGCATCCATCTAATACCCTTGGTATTTTCACATTATATAAACCTAGATCTATTAATCACCAAAAATGATCAAATTTCTTAATATGTATTTTCCTTTAATCATTTAATTCCATGTCATGTATTAATTCTTTCATATTAAATGATTAAAAATAATTACACATTGAGAAATTTGATAACTATCAATGTTTAAGAGGGATCAAATTTCTCAATGTGTATTTTTTTAATCATTTAATTTCATGTCATGTACTAATTCCTCCATATTAAATGATTAAAAAAAATTACATATTAAGACATTTGATACCTATGAGTGTTTGATAAATCTAGGTTTAAGATGGATCTAAACTGGTTTAATATTTTAACATTTATGTATTATTTATTTTTTACTTATTATTTTTTTAATATAACGTTACGTGTGTTGAAATATGTAATTAGGTTCGATCTTCATAATGACATGTGTAATCATGATTTTATGTAATTAATGTAAAGAAGTTTTTTTTTTTTTTGATACATGGGTTTCATGCTCAAGGAATTTCATTTTTATAGATCAAGCTCCCATTGTGAGATCCTAGGATTGGTCATTGAGTCATAAAGTCAATTAAGTCTTTGTCATGTATTAAAGACCCTTTTGGGCATGCTACATATTGTAAAAGATAAATTATTTGAGTCATTGTAAGAGTCAAAAGACCGCCCTAGACCAAGTCTGAGTGCTACTAGCAAGTCGGCCTCCAAATGAAGCAATCAATCTACACCAAGATCAAGTCGGCTTAGAGTCAATGATAAGTCGGCCTAAAATCATGGATAAGAAGCCTATATAAGGAGGCACTCAACCTCTCTTAACGACACACTTCTCTCACTTGATACTCAATCACAAGAGAGGAAAAAGGAGCAAAGAAGAGGAAGACTCACAAAGAGAATAAAATGATGATTTTTTGAATCTGTTTTGGGTTAGTTTCTCTCCACATGTGCGAGGATGCTAGAGCACATTATATTGCTGCAAATTAGAGATATAGCCATCTCAAGAAGATCAAATTAAGGTAAGGAATTGATTAATCTTGTAAGCCGAAATCACCAAGCAACTAGTCCAAGTTTAGCAAAGGCGGAGAAGGGTTAAAAGAGCCCTTATCTTCTATATTCAAGCTTCTGTGATCCATAATGAATTAAGCAAAGTCTTTTGGTAGAAATCACATAAGAGAAATTTTTGGCCGACGACTTTCGAACCAACAGTGTGGTTCATCATCAGGACCAGATGAAGACGAAGACCATGGCAAAGGCTTAAATAGAGAGCAATGTAGAGACATAATTTCCAAGTAACACCTATATTTGAGCAATAATATTTAAATTATGATATTAAAATATTATTAAGTAACGGTTATATTAAACGACTAGTTTTTGAAAAATAATATTTAAATAATGATATTAATTTATTAATTTATTAAAAATATTAATAGATAAATGGCTATATTAAACGGCTAGTTTTTGAAAAATAATATTTAAATTAATTTATTAAAAATAAATATTACTAGTTTTTGAAAAATAATATTTAAATAATGATATTAGTTTATTAATTTATTAAAAATTATTATCAAGTAATAACTATATTAAACGGCTAGTTTTTGAAAAATAATATTTAAATTAATCTATTAAAACCAAATATTACTAGTTTTAAAAAAATAATATTTAAATTATGATATTAGTTTATTAATTTATTAAAAACAAATATTAATAAGTAACCAGTATATTAAACAACTAGTTTTTCAGAAATAATATTTAAATTAATTTAATAAAAAAGAAAAAAATAATAATAATAAATAAATAAATAAATAAAATAAAAGTCAAACTCTAAAACACCCTTCATATTCTTGGAGTCCACTGGGTCTTTTACAGATCTAAGGGAGCTCTGGATGGTATTTAAAGGGATAAAGGTTGAAGACACCTTATGCTTCCTTAGGATCCTCACAATCTTGTCAATGGTCCCTTTGGATAAAAGGAAGATGAACACCATAAAATCGATCCTTGGTATCTTTCTTAGCCTTAGGACCTTTAAATTAATAAACTAATATCATTATTTAAATATTATTTTTCAAAAACTAGTAATATTTATTTTTAATAAATTAATTTAAATATTATTTTTCAAAAACTAACCATTTAATATAGTCGTTACCTATTAATATTTTTAATAAATTAATAAAATAATATCATTATTTAAATATTATTTTTCAAAAACTAGCCGTTTAATATAGGCATTACTTAATAAAATTTTAATATCATAATTTAAATATTATTGTTCAAATATAGCCATTATTTGGAAATTATGTCTCTACATTGCTCTCTATTTAAGCCTTTGCCATGGTCTGCCTCTTCATCTGGTCCTGATGATGAACCACACTTGTTGGTTTGAAGCGCGTCGGCCAAAAATTTCTCTTATGTGATTTCTACCGAAAGACTTTGCTTAAGCCCTTATGTTGTCACACGTGTGAAAAAGACAATCAATTGCAGGGAGCCGAGAATTGCAGGAAGGAAGGTTGAAAGTTTTAGACCTATGTTGTAGGATCAAGGGCGAGGAAAGAAGGAGAAGTTGCAACATCTTCTAAGAAAAAATTGACTTTGACTTGAATCAAGGATTAACTTGGTCTTGGAGGGGTTGTTGGTCAAGGGTCTACATCTTGGAATTCGTCAATTGAAGGTTCTATAAGAAGAAGAATTCATTTGGGTTTTCCTCTCAAGTTTGGAGAGGTTTTGGCCCTAGCTGATAGCTTACATCTTGTGTCCTTTGTCTCATTATTTTTTATGATTTCGTAGTTGTTTGATGAAGAAGAACACATAATAATAATCAAGTCAACCTAATTAAGAAAAGGAAAAAGTCTTCACAAACAGTTATCATTGTTAGAGAAATCATCTCATCTCTTTGTCCTAGATTTCTCAACATGGTATCAGAGCTAAGGTAACAACTCAAGGAAGGGCAACTCAACAAGGGACACTCAAGCTCTCAAAGATCAAGGTTCTAGAAGGATATCAAGGGCATCAAATAATCAAGACGATCCTCTCATCTCCAAGGCATTTCGAGGATAAAGGCTACATCATCATCTTGAAGGAAGTGTCAAAACCCTAGATCGATCAAAGAAGAAGTCCACAGTTAAAGCATTCTTGGGATCCTCGCTCAAATCATCATCACAAGGAGACCTCAAAAGACCCTAACTCTACTTGAATTGAAGAAATCATCAAATCAAAGCATCTTGAAGTATACTCATCCAAGGGAAGCAAGAAGAAAGGAGTTGTTGGCATCATCAAAAGACTCAAGGTGATCTCCCTCTCTTTGGAGTCAAGGATCACTTTTGAAGAAAACCATATTCATCAAGAAGAAGTTTTCTATTATCTATATCATCATCAAGTTCAAGAAGGAAACAAGTTGAAGGAGCATCTTCACAAGTAAGTATATTTATGTCTATATCTGAATCTGTCAAAATGTCTTTTTGCAAGGAAAGCAACAAACTGGTTGGGGTTTCAAATTTTATTGCATGGAAGAAAATGACAGATCTAAACCTCATAGAAAATGAGGTCATGGAACATGTTAAGGTCTCAATCACCAAACCTCCAAAGGAAGATGCTCAAGCACTTGCAAGGTATATGAAAAGGGGAGTAAGAGCTCAAAGAATTCTCATAGGATCAATCAAGGACCCCCTCATTCCCTATGTATCAAAATTAGAAACATCAAAAGAAATATATGACAAACTTGTACAATTGTTCTCTGTAAGCATTGCAGGAGAAGTAATCTCCTTAAGGCAAGAACTCTACAAGATGAAGAATCAAAAGAAGGAATAACCTCATACTTTATGAGGATATCTGAAATAAGAGATCAACTACAAGAATTGGGAGAGATAATCACTGACAAAGAGATGACTACCATAGTTCTCAATCCACTACCGAAAGAATTGGGCAACTTCACATCAAGTATCTATGGGAATAAGGAAGTTACTGCATTCAATGATCTGTGGTCACTATGCAAATTTGAAGGCAAAATCTGATGTAGGATCAAATGAACAAACTCAAACATATGATGCTATGGCAAAAAGAAAAGGGAAGTTTGGGAAATTTGGTCCTCAGAAAAGAGAGAAGAATATGGCAAAGGTTCAATGCTATGGATGTCAAGAATATGAGCACTACAAGAGCGACTGTCCTAAGCTTAAGAAGGACAACACCAAAAGAGGAAAGGAAGAAGCCCATATCACTGAAGAAGTGGAGGAAGCTGAAAAGAAGAAATCCAAGAAGGGGGAAGTAAAATATCTCTACTATGATTGAGATAGTCTTCCTCACCTAGTTCTTTTCAAGTTTTCTGTTGCATGGCATGATTGGAATCACTAAGAAGAATGATAGGATGCATCATGACATCATATGAGCATACGATATCATCTTAGAGAAGCATGAGAGATAGCTGAAAGAGAAGTCTATAACAGTCACCCATAGAAGGATGCAGCTCTTAGTAACTTCATTAGAAGCACAAGTAATACTTATGAGAAGAACAAAATTCATCTAGTATAAAGCTCATCATACATCATTCAAGAGGAGCATTTGCTGGAAAAGGATGACCAAGATCCTCCGTTGGAATCTTCATTGGAAGATTCACTTATCAGAAGAAGCAAGTGTCTCGCCGAGAATTCCACCTTGTATGGATTCATGGAATGATCGCATGATGTCATAAGACGTGAAGCATGTTAAGAAAATTGAACTTCTTTCAATCAAGTAAGATGTTGAAGGAATTCTAGATGACCTAAAGGAAGAAAATGAGGTATGTATGCTTGTATTTAACAAAATTGAGTCATGTCATATAGTTGCAGGTAGCAAGATAAGTGCTCTACCTCATGAGCATAATCAAAAGAAAGGATCACCTCCTTTGGAAGGATGCATGAAGGCATAGTTCACACATTGTCTAGATGAATTTAACATAATATGTCCTCATATGAAATATTAGGTGATTGAAGGAACTATGATTGGAAGTTCCTGGGAAGAAATGTGTAAGGAAGAAATCATGGAAAAATGCAACTATGGAGAAGGTAACCAACATCTAAGGACTAAAATATTTGCCTATGATACCTCCATGGGAAAGATATGAGGATCCTGATAAAGTCTGAAAAAGAAAGAGACCCTTGACATTGTATATATTTTTGGAGATGTGTCAATATATATGCAGGATGTTGATGCAAACAAGGAGATGTCATGATGAAAGACCATCACAAAGGTAATTTTGATTTAATGTTCATTTTCTATTTTTGAATGATATCTGGATGGGCTAATGCAAGGCTACCAAGGGAAGGGCTGTAGATGTCATCTACGTCTGATATTCATGTGGTAGGATGAAAGATATTGAAGGAAATATGATATGAAGAAGTTAGCAAAGTATGGAGGAAGGCTAGATATGCACTAATGGATCACTTTTTGATAAAAAGAAGGATGACATCAATGACATGGTTCATGAATGAAAGTGATGGATGGTTTGTGCCCTACAAAAAGTCCCAAAAGATGTAGGTTCCATATCAAAGAAGAAAATCATGACATCGAATGAAGGAATCCTACAAGTAGCTATTTATCCCATGCTCTCCATCTAAAGAGCTGCTGGAAGCAAGTCCTTGATTAAGAGGGAACTTGGGTACATTTTTTCATTTGAAGGGGTATATCCTCTCTAGTTAAGAGGGAGAGATAGACACATCATTCTTGTCTTCACTTAGGAAGATAAAATGGAATATTGGGTAAGCATATGGCATTCAATACTCTTTAAGGATGTGATAGGACATCCAAGATAAGAGTAGTCATAGAGGACCTATATTCTTTGAGGACTGGGAATCCAAGACAAGAATGGTCTTGGTGGAACATACTCTGAGAGAAACTGGATGGGGTATGTTTTGACAGAGACAATGATGAGGGTGTCTATAAATCATGGGTCTCGCTAGCATTGTGCTCTGATCTTGTGGAGAGATAGTGTAATATTCCTAATGGAAATATACAATGATAAACAAAGAAAACATAATAAAAAAGACACAGAAAAATACTCAAGCATCAAAACACCATTTTAAAGCCAAAATCTGCGCTGTTGAGCCATCTTATTATAATATGAAGATGGTACAATGAGGTGCTGGAAAGAGTGCACTTGGGCTTGCTCAAGGCAAGTTATCTAAGCCCAAATGAATAATAAGAGGTCTCTGTCAATTATGTTGCTGCTCTATCTCTTGACTTTGCACTGAACTGCCTAGAAATACGTTGCTGGGTGTGAAGATTTGCTGCTAGGGCCTCATCTGGTGCTCATAAAATTCTGGGAAATTAACCCCAATCTCTCCACCAATAACCCACAAAAACCCACGAAGGAATTGGCCAAATATTGAACTCGAAATTTCGACCCAAATTTCCCCTACTCTTTTAGCTGCTATCTGGATTGGGACCCTTGTTTGACCCCTCAAATCTGCCCAGAAAATTCTACCAAATTATTTCTTAAGTCCTTTTCAAAAAACCAGAAAAACCCCAGAAAGGGTTTGTCCTAGTTTTGACGCTCCAAAATTAACCCCAAATGCTTGGCTCTCCTCCACAAGCAAAATATGTAGCCTGTAGCAGATGTTGCATTTGCTACTTTGCCAAAATGCTAGAAAAGCCCCCACAACACTTCCCCAGACTCCACCTTAAGTTTTAGGCCCAAACTCCCTTCACCCCTCAGCTCCCAAGTGTGTCTCCTCCAAGCAGTTCACAGTCCCTGCGTTGCTGCTAGTGTCTCCTCCACACAAACTCACACTCCCACTACTGGAACAATTGAAAAAGGATGGAACTCCCTCCTTGGGTTGGCACTCGAAGTCCACCGAAGCAAGGGTTGAGATCTTTGCTCGGAGACACTCGTGTGCTAAACAACACTTGCAGACTTGGCTTCTGCTCAAGCGTGCTATGTCAAAGACAAATTTCTAAATAGATGAATGAATGACCAAAATGAGCACCTCTTGCTCTATTTATAATTCATGGCTCCTTCTCTCCTTGTGGTCCCCACTCTATTTCTCTCTCCTAATTCACACTCCCTTCTCTTTCCTTTCTCTTCCAAGAGTGTGAGTTCCCTCCTTAGGTCAAATTTATCTTTCTTGTGGTCCCCACTTTCCACTAGAGCTACAATATTCTCTTTTCCTCCTAAGTACCGGTACCAGAATTGTGTCATCTCCCAAATCTCATCTCTAATACTGAAAATCAAAATTGGGGATATTATAGTCGTCCCTGCCAAAAATGGCTTGTCCTAAAGCAATGCATGAACCAACGCCTCCTCTGTTTGCTGATCACCCCTATCACCATCTGTAATACCGGGGTCCCAAATGTGCCACTGAGTTATCCCAAGTCTCTACACTGTCCTGACATGAAAGAATCCCTCAATACCAGGATCCCAATACATCCTATCCCACCAGAAGCTCCCCTCGCTCCACTCACTATCCTGACTGGTATAAGTACTAGAAGTCTCGTGTATACCATAAATGAGTAAGGGATCATGATAATGCAGCACCATGCCCAACTCCTCGTGAAGCTGTCCTACCACGTAGGCCATCCCATGCACTCCAAGAGTATACTCTCGAAGATACCACCCAATCCCTGCAGAGATAGCATCTCGCTCACGTGAGCTTCTCTTGGTATCACCCTGCTGGTCCACCTGCCATGCTAATGAAGTTCCCCATGCCATCGGTGACTTGCTAAAGCTCAATGGAAGGCCTGCATGATCTCCCCCTATAGTAGCCAGTTCATCCCTAAAGGTTATTGAGCTGTGAAGAGGGGTGATAATCAGGTGCTCTACTAATCTCAGAGTGGTGCCACCACGTTGAAGTTGCACTACTCTGATTATGATATACTCCCCACCGTGTGTGGACTGTATCCTCCTCTCATGAGGCCTAGTGGCGAAAGATTTGTGAGAGCCAAGCTCATCCTACCTGGGCATCCCCATGATGCCAATATCTACCCCTCCACTGCCAATCTCGACCCTGAGCCATAACAAGATAAGTTTGCCTCGCTATGTCATGGAGGTCTTAGTGATCCCTCGTGTGTCAAACCCAAAGTGAACTGGATCACCCTCTGCCATGACCCTGCTCATCACAAATGGGAGTGATTCACCTACCAACTGGGTCCCCGAATCCCCCAAACATACAGGGAGCTCATAACTCCCTCTCCTCATAGGATGTCGTTGCGTAGTGCTGCGATCTACTAGAACTTATATGGCCCTCATCTCTGACCCCTGTATGTATCCCCTGGGTGGTCCAAAAGTATCAGGAGTATGTCCCACACATGCGAACATGCCCTGCTCCTGTTAGACCACGTAGCAAAATCTGCTATCCCAACTCCTGATGATACATCTAGACACTATTCAGAGTCTGGGTACCCTACTGAAGATGAACTCTACCATCCACTGTCCCTCATGTGTGAGCTTAGGGGTGGAACACATGTTACCTCGGCTATCAGCCATGCCATCCCTAAGCCTGTATCTGACAACTCGTGCACCTACCAAGGGTCTCAACTGGAGAGTCTCCTCCCGACTCATGACATGCGGTGTCTCATTCAATTGTCTAGGGTGAGCCTCCTATGCCATCCCTAAGCCTATATCTGACAACTCGTGCAACTACCAAGGGTCTCAATTAGAGAGTCTCCTCCCGACTCATGACACGTGGTGTCTCATTCAACTGTCTAGGGTGTGCCTCCCATGCCATGTTGCCTGAATGCAGACTGTCAAGGGGAAACAACCAAACACTTTGTGACTGCAAGAAACACTGGAGGATGATGGGCAGGTATGTACCAAAGGGTATGATCAAAAGCCTACCGGAATACTCAAGAGTGATCCTACAGACGACACTCTCTCCAACTCGGATCTGCTGATAACTCCTTAGAAACCATGTCTCCGCTAAACATGGTGTTCCCAGATGCTCAACAATATCCTCATCGGTCCTAGGCGAGTTGCATCTAATGGTACACCCAATGCCCCAATCCATAAGTCTCCTTGCAGGCAACGCTCCGAGAGTCCGCTGCACTGCATCATGTGTCACCGCATACCACCAAGTATCATTGTACTCCTCGACATGCCATTGTAAGCCGCAACCTGTCCCTGTACACCATTGGATACCCCTGGCTAAGGCTAACTATCCTATACCGTCCTGCGTCCTGTCTGTGTCAAGGCACCAGTTACTCCCCACATGTACACAATGTGATGTAAGGCACTCCTCCAGCCACTAGTGCTGACCGAGATTCCCCTAGCAAATGTGTACGCTCAACTGCTAGGTCAACTGTACCATCCAGGTTGTAGCCAACTGACATACTTGGGAAATGGTAGGTAGTCCCACCCGGAACCCAATGCCAGCCTGCGCTTCCGGTATCCCCAGTGCCTGGAAGCTCTTGCTGAGCTACACCCAGGTCCACCACCATCTTCATAGCCCACTCCACAGGGTATCAACTCAGAATCTCTCGCCATCCAACCCCAAGAGAGGGATCGAATGCATGAACTCTTGCACCTAGAACAACCCCAACATGCGGATGCTGCACCCTGTGCAACTCCAAATGTCTCATCCCGCTACCCAGGTCAACACATGAGATATGACTAGGTAGATATGCCTCTCTCTCTAATGGGCAAAGGTGGCCCAACAATGCTACTAACCTGGTCATCCCCCCTGGTATGTCTAGACAACTCCGCCTCTCTCAATCCAATGCATAGGGATGGGCTTATAACGTTGTAGATCCTGTCAGTGCACCTATGAAGTGAATTGTGATGAAATCCCAACATGTGGTCTCTATGCTGCCCCTCATCAATGGCTAGCCCAAAGGATGGCTGCACATCCTCCTCTATCATGGGCTCGACATGAGCCTCCAACTGCTCCTCCATAGACAATCCAAAATGCAAGACATGCTCACCAATCAACTACAGATGACTATTGTCGGTAACTTTGTCACATATCTGGATGCCCCTGTACCTATTGGCTCCTCATCAACAGTGAAGATGTCTCCCAACACCTCATCAACCTGTGGTGCGCTACTATCACCTGAGAACTCGGTCACAGCCTGGGATAGCTCATCAATGGATACCTCAACAACGAATGGCATCTCATCAATGAGTGTATGCTCAATTGTCTCCTTGCAAACCATGGCTCCTTGAACTACTCTCTCGAAATCTTCCTTAATCCTCCCCATCATCCCAACAAAATTTCACTGAATCTCCATTGGTTTGTGCATACCTCTTAGTTCATAGAACTCCCAAAAAGAGAGGGATGCCTGAATGCCATGACCCAATGATTGGTATGCCCTCCAGTTTGCTCCTAATAACTCCACATCAATTGCAATCATGTCCGGATTCTCAACTGCAGAATAAATCAACTTCTCCCCCACATCATTCATCATTTGTTGCATACTAATCACCTCATTGAAGGTTATCGCCATGTTGTTTGATTCTAACATTTCTTTGGATCCCATGATTTCTTAGCTTTTTATTTTGGCCTTGTCATAGAACGAAGGGTTTCCCACAGGCTGAGCCAATATTATGGCTCTGATCCCACTGTAATATTCATAATGGAAATATACAATGATAAACAAAGCAAACATAGCCAAAAACACATAGAAAAATAATGAAGCATCAGAACACCATTTTAAAGCCAAAAACTGCACTGCTGAGCCATTTTATTATAATATGAAGAGGGTACAATGAGGTGCTGGAAAGAGTGCACCTGGGCTTGCTCAAGGCAAGCTAGCTAAGCCCAAATGAATAATAAGAAGCCCCCCTCAAATATGTTGTTTCTCTATCTCCTGACTTTGCGTTGAACTACCTAGAAATACGCTGCTGCCAATGGGTGTGAAGATTTGATGTTAGGGCCTCCTTCGGTGCTCAAAAAATTCCAGGAAATTAACCTCGGTCTCTCGACCAATAACCCACAAAAACTCATGAAGGAATTGGCTAAATGTTGACCTCGGAATTTCAGCCCAAATTTCTCCTACTCTTCTAAGTGCTGCTTGGATTGGGACCCCTATTGACCCCTCAAATCTGCCCAGAAAATTTTGCCAAATTATTTTTGAAGTCCTTGTCAAAAGCCTAGAAAGGGTTTGTCCTAATTTTGACACTCCAAAATTGACCCCAAATACTTGGCCTTCCTCCACAAGCAAAAGATGTAGCTTGTAGTAGATGTTGCAATCGCTGCTTCGCCAAAATGTTGGAAAATCCCCCACAACACTTCCCTAGACTCCACCTCAAGTTTTAGGCCCAAACTCCCTTCACTCCTCAACTCCCAAGTGTGTCTCCTCCAAGCACTGCGCAGTCCCTGCACTGCTGCTAGTGTCTCCTCCACACAAACTCGCACTCCCACTACTGGAACAATCAGAAAAGGATGGAACTCCTTCCTTGGGATGGCACTCGAAGTCCATCGAAGCAAGGGTTGAGATCTCATCTTAGAGACACTCATGTGCTAAACAACACTTGCAAATTTGGCTTCCGCTCAAGCGTGCTATGTCCAAGACAAGTTTATAAATAAATGAATGAATGACCAAAATGAGTGCCTCTTGCTCTATTTATAATTCACGACTCCTCTCTTTGTGGTCCCCATTCTCTCTCTCTCCCCTAATTCACACTCCCTTCTCTTTCCTTTCTCTTCCAAGAGTGTGAGTTCTCTCCTTGGGTTGAATTTCTCTTTCTTGTGGTCCCCACTTTCCACTAGAGCCGCAATATTCTCTTTTCCCTCTAAGTCTCAGTGTTGAAATTGCGTCCTCTCCCCAAACTCATCTCTAATGCTGAAAATCAAAATTGGGGATATTATAGATAAAGCGGTTAGTCAAGGCCTTTCTATGTGACAATGCTGGATGATATGATGCCACATAGATGGGTTACCAATCTAAGTCTTCTTATGAGAATTCTTCAAATTGAGAATGTCCATGTACCTTGTATGGATTATGAATACTTCCCTAGTTAAGAGGGAGTGTTGAAATATGTAACTAGGTTCGGTCTTCATAATGACATGTGTAATCATGATTTTATGTAATTAATGTAAAGAAGAAAAATAAAATTATTTTTGTTATGCTTGAGACATGGGTTTCATGCTCAAGTAATTTTATTTTTATAGATCAAGCTCCCATAGTGAGCTCTTAGGATTGGTCATTGATTCATAAAGTCAAATGGGTCTTTTTCATGTATTGAATACCCATTTGGGCATGTTACATATGTAAAAGAGAAATTATTTGAGTCATTGTAAGAGTCAAAAGACTCTCCAAGACCAAGTCTAAGTGCTACTAGCAAGTCGGCCTCCAAATGACGCAATCAGTCTACTCCAAGATCAAGTCGTCTTAGAGCCAATGATAAGTTGGCCTCGAATCATGGACAAGAAGCCTATATAAGGAGGCACTCGACCTCTCTCAAAGACACACTTCTCTCACTTGATACTCAATCACAAGAAAGGAAAAAGGAGCGAAGAAGAGGAAGATGAAGGAAGAGAATAAAAGGACGAATTTCTGAATCTGTTTTGGGTTAGTTTCTCTCCACACGTGCGAGGAATCTAGGGCACATTATACTGCTGCAAATCAGAGATATAGTCACCTCAAGAAGATCGAATTAAGGCAAGGAATTGATTCATCTTGTAAGCCGAAATCACCAAGAAACTAGTCCAAGTCTAGCGAAGGAGGAGAAGGGTTAAAAGAGCCCTTATCTTGTCACACGTGCAAAAAAGATAGTCAATTGCAGGGAGCCAAGAATTGTAGGAAGGAAGGCCAAAATTTTCAGACTTGAGTTGCAGGATTGAGGGTGAGGAAAGAAGGAGAAGTTGCAGCATCTTATAAGAAGAAATTGACTTTGACTTGAAGCAAAGGTTAACTTGGTATTGGAGGGATTGTAGGTCAATGGTCTAGGTCTTGGAATTCATCAATTGAAGATTCTATAAGAAGAAGAATTTGTTTGGGTTTTCTTCTCAAGTTTGGAGAGGTTTTGGCCTTCGCTGATAGCCTACATCTTGTGTCCTTTGCCTCATAGTCCTTTATGTTTTTGTAGCTGTTTGATGAAGAAGAACACATATAATAATCAAGTCAAGAAAAACCTAATTAAGAAAAGTAAAAAGGCTTCACAAGCAGTTATCATTGCTAGAGAAATCATCTCATCTCTTTGCCCTAGATTTCTCAACAATGTGACATCTCTCCCATGGTAAACCACAAAGCACCTCACTACTCTGACTGCAATGATCATATCTTGAAAGACATTAAAAAATGTAAATATCCTATAAAAAAACATTAATACTTAAAAAAATGTAATTATCATATAAAAAACCATTAATACAATATAATGAAAACCTTTTATTTGTGAATTAAAGAATTGCATTATCTAATCACCTTTCACTGCCAGCACTTATTACATTAACCTAATTGGTTAAATAACATGCATGACCTATATTGCTTTAAGATTTCTTTCTTTCTTTCAGTACACCCAAAAAGATACATGCTTTTTATACAAAGAAAAATCCATGAAAACAGAAAACATCGGTTAAAGCTGCAAGGAAGTTTTTCATACTTAGTCATGCAAGGTATAAAAAATAAGAATAAAAAGTCATCTAGTTGCCATAACACCCAAGACAAACTTAATAACAGTTGCTTATTCTCATGAATCTCAGTGATGAATAAATGTTACAAAACTACCATCCTTTTCTGTTTTCACAATTTGTAGAATTAGATGAGCTAGTCATATGTTGGTGTAAACAAACTGAGTGAAATAAAATTAGAGATCCCATATTTAAGCTTCAACATGAAATAATGCAACTTATATGTGGGAATCACCTTTTCATCGGCAAGAAATATCAAGAAATTTGCAAGTTAAATGTGGTACATAATTTCATCAACAATGATAAGTATTCAAAGAGATGAAACATATTATAACTTTCTTCGCGTAAGGGAAGGATCAGAGAAATTTCATCTCATGATCATTGATTAGCTTTTGGCAAGGCATCCATGCTTGTTGACATCTCCAATGAAACAATATCAATATCCACTTTACCGTCGTTCCCACCAGTCTGATCGTCCTGCACAACCCATCCACACGTTCCCCATGTCTCTGCTTGCATGCTTACACCATAGTACTCTAGATGATCTGTGATGCTGTTACCAGATACTGATCTGCAAGAAACACCCATGAATTAGTTGAAGAACCTACATATATTTCTCGTGCATTCATGGGAAGTAAAACTTAGAAGCTTGCTGTCATAGTCTAGTGATTCCAGGTTCCAACTATCTAAATTTTGCTTTTCCTCCCGCTAAAAATGAAAGAAAGGCAGATCCTGGAACTGCAAGCATATACTCAGCAAGAAGGCCAACAGGTATATATGGAAAACAGCACAAGTAGCTTAACAGACCAACATTGGCCAACAACAATACATAAAAACGGCTGTCTGATTTCAAAATGAATGATCTGCATCAATGTCAGCTGCTCAAAGTTTCAAACACAATGAAGTAGGTGAGACAAGGGTTCGGGTTGGCATACTAAATCTACAGTTAGACTTTTCTGTGGAATCGGTGTAGTCTAACTTATAGAGGAAATTGTCTTTTCCATCGGAATCCAGTGATACAATTTTAAGCAAAACTGATTTTTTTCTTGTTGAAAATACATGTTTGAATGCATAAATGTATTCAGCACCCTGAAAAATGCCCGGGGCACTCGAATTCTAGAGATTAAACAGCTTAAGCTCAAGTTTTTAAAAGTCTCTGCCGTATTTTGGTTAAAATTAACCAGAATTAACCAGAAAAAGGCCATTTCCTCTATTACTTAGATTACACGTTTGGAATCAATCTATCTCTGGATACAGAATTGGTTGGGATTCGGGTTCACCTGACCAAACAGCTCACTTCCACATGGGTATGGGTAGGACCCTCTTTTGACACGGATGGGCAATGTGAGTTATGATTGGTAGTGCTTTCATAGGTTAGAATGAATACAGAACAGCCCCTTAAAGGAATGGGATAGTGTAATGAAGCAACTACGATCTATAGTACCTGAAATACATAAGGCAGGACTGAACAGGATTTCTGCAATCTAACAGTTGTTCTCAATGACACCAGACTTTGAATTGATAAAAACTCAGCGAGGAAAAGGTGCCAAGAGATTCTCGGATTGGAACAAAATGGAGAAATTTTGAGAAAAACTCGAGAAGTACGCCTCCCCCCAGCCCCACCCCCCAAAAAGGAATATACAAATTTTTACACACGCCCCACAAAGCTGAAATTGAGCAAGTCTAACTAGGTCAATTTGAGTTTGATTCAGGAATAATTGCAAAACGACGTTAGACTCGTGATTAATTGCATATCAAACTTGCATTCACCGAGTCAAATTCGGTCAAATAAGTGTGACCGTTGCAATTGGGAAAAAATCATTTAGGGTCCTATCAGAATCAAACTCCGGGGAATCACATGTTTGACTTGTGAGTCTAGTAACTATGGTTCTTATTGCCTTCAAGATATATAAATCAAAGAGTTAACAGCACCTCAGAGCAGAGAAATAGAAATCTACTTTAGAAACTAAATGTGATTGATATTTCTGGAAAAGAACAGCTCATAGATATAGGTCCCTTTAAGATTCTCCCTTAGGGCTACTCTTTACACCAGTAGCTTACCTGCTGTATAGTAAAATTCAGTGCCAACATTAGATGTATGGGTTTCATACAGCGTATGATAATTTTCTAACATGTGGAAACCTGACTCAACAAATCAGAGAAAAAGGACACCATATGCTTCATGCAAAGTGAAGTAGAGAGTGTCCACAAGGCTGTGGTCTAGAAGCAAGTTGAAGCACATTTTGTAAGATGATTCATTCAAATCCTGGCGTGCAGGCTCCAGTAAAAAATAAAGAAGACGGATAAGTGTGAAGCATGTGAAGTGATAAAATTGTAGAGCAGCTCTATCCATGGGTAATAAACACAAATGTTTCTGTTTAAAAAAAAAGTTGTGTACTAAGTAAAACTCAACAGCGGTGTTCTAACGCTGATTTCTAGTTTATTAATCATGTTTGAGGTGGCAATCCAGAGTAGGTAATTGTGAATGTTAAATTTTCAAGATCATAAACAGATCAAAATCACATAATTGAAGTTCAACAATCTAAAACTGTGTCCAGGCCGAAGATACCCAATTATCACTCATCAACCATACTATCAAATTCCAGCAGACAAACACGGTGATTCCCCACTGATGCAAGAACTGTAGGTAGGGGCATCGAGTTACAGACCTATCAGTTTCTAGGCAACATGCTATATTGAGGTCATTTTGGATATGAGATTTAAGTCAATTCCTTCAGAGAAACAAGCTGTATGTTACCTTTATTAATCTCAAACTCCAAGATTTTGAGTGGAAAATTCTGAAAAAAGAAAAATCTAAACAGATATAATCGAGAACTTGGTCATAGACAAATGCAAAATTGGATACCTGCTGCATGTTGGGTCTTCTCCAGAACCATCACAAATTCTTTCTACCTCATATACTAAACTGCCAAAATCGATATTGTGAATCCAAACCTGCAATTGGAAAAATCACTTAGAAATGTATATCTCTTTCTTTTGTCCCTTGAAGTTGACATCATAGAATACTATGTAATGTAACTCAGTGTGCAACATTTCTGTTTTTTTTTGGGTCATTAATATAGAATAAGAAAAAAGGGATAAAAGATCAGGTCAAATGCCTTCCCTCAGATGCACAAGGGTTCTACAGTCACCGGGGTTTGAATCTGTGCTGTTTATAACCTTATATGACAACACCATGCCCCAAGTTATCAGCCCAACAATTTTCCCTTTTTTTAATGTGTCCTTACCAGAATCTGGTGATTCAATCTTTATTGAAAATTCACCATGGAATCTACCTGAAATTGCAGATTCTGATGCACAAATGGATTCAAGTCCCACAAATCCCTATTACACTTGGATTGTGCAATTTATGGATCTGATATGTACAATTTCATCAAAACAAAACAAAATTTTGGCCAGATTACCATAAACAATCATTGTTTTGGCTTCTAATTATTTTCACCAGATGGAAATGGGTGAAAAGATTGGCCCATTATCCTACTCTGTTACAAATATAGTAACACAGGCCAACCACTAAGCCACAATCCAGTGGATATAAAATGCAAGAAATACATGAATACTTTTGGCTATTTAATATATAGAAATTTACATAAAATATGTTTCCATATTTGAGCTATAAGTTCAAGGATTACTTTCCTTTTCCCTTTTGCAGGAGTAGAGGTTTTCTAAATTATGTACGATATCCTTGTCCATTTTGTAACATCCTTATTGATGCATTCTCACAGTTGACATGAGAAAAAACAAAATACACCAAAAAACAAGAACACAAGATACACAAACATAAGTACAAAAGTGCTTGTTCCATGTATCTTTGATCAGCAGCGAGCACTTCTAGTAGCAAAATGGGTTGTAAACGCATTGAATGGAAAGACACCTTGGTTGATTACAGTTTTCTGGTTTGCGATCACAAACAGAATGCCACTTATGTTGCATAAAAAATCTGTTTTGGATCTGTGATATAGTTGGTGGAGTTAGTGCATCTAAAATTCCTAGATTAGTGTCCTCACAATGACTTGGCAAGCCTAGGTAATCAGTGTCTAAAGAACTACAACAGCACTTCGATAGTAAGATCCATTTAGGCCTTCCCCTTGGATGGAGCACAGATAGGTTTAACTCCTTTTTTTGCAGGAAACAAACTAGCCAAGTTTCCACACAGGGGAGAGATTCATGGGACAAGAAAGTAGGTAATTGTGATAAAGAAGCATCATGCACAGGGTTAGAAACAGTTGCTATACAAAAGAAACAAAAGTGATGAAGAGAGCAAAGGATGATAATGCACATATAGCAGAGATAAGGGAGCATACGTGTAAGTCAATGATGCAAAGGATGAATACAGGAGGTATAGTTCACAGTGAAGTACGCCAGGGTTGAGATGACATGTGCATGAGATGAAGCACAAACAAATGTGCAACATATAGAAAATTGTAAGCCCAACCCAGTTTCAGATTTAAAAATCATATCAGTTTAAAGTCCAACCCAACATAGATTTATGCTGCTGTTTTTAAACATGAATATTTGCTAAAGCATGAAACACATAAGCCTACTCTACTCTCACTTTCACTGAGAATAAATGCAACAGTCACACAATAACACTGATTTTTTGGTCCAATGAACACGGGAAAAAGGGGAAACTAATGAGAGAGATATTTTATTTATTATCAGAGAATTTATTACAGCAGTTAACGACAGTGAACACAGTGAACTTATCTCCCTGAATTCATGCCCAGAATTCCTTGGAAACTGTGCTGTAGCTGCTCCTTCATTTCTGTGCCCTCTTGCTCAGAAATCTGTGCCAACTTCAGTACTGTCTGATTGCTGACAGCAATAAATGCTGCTGTCAGTACCCTCGAATCTCGTCCCAAATAACCCATCCAATTTCTTCCCAGACACTCGATTTCCATGCTGTTGTAGGAGCTCTGACAGCTCTGTCAAACCCTTGAAAATCACACCCAAAACTTCTCAAAATTTGTGCAGTAGTACCTCAAATTTCATACCTGAGATTTGCTTCTCTGACAGCACAATAACAGCACTGCAACTTCTCGATTTTTGTAATATTCCTAATTAGCCATGGCTAATTGGAATATTTGATTTTGCTCAATTTTTCCTTCTATAGCTGTTTATAAATAAAAAGGTGAGGAGAGGGGGACATACTCACTTCATGAATAAAGACACTCCCTAGTAGCACAACGTTGTAACTTAAAAGGTGAGCCAAGGGGGGCCAAAGAACCACGGAGAGGAGGGGCCCACGTAGACACATGGAGTGACTGCGCAGATGGTGAGAAACATGTGGCAAGAGGAAAGCTACGTTGGAGGAGGTGAGCCTTGGGATTGAGAGAGGCCAACGCTATAAAGGAGAGAGGAGCCTCCTCATTTTGGCATTCGATTATGTGCATTTGAGCTAGTCACTTCGACTTAGAGCACACTGGCTGTTTAGCTAGTCTGCAGCACTGTTTAGTGCATTGAGTGTCTTAGTTTGGAGATCTCACCCTTAGCCCCGAGGGACTTCGAGTGCCTGCTTGTGAAAGGTATTTCCATCAATAATTTTGCAGTAGTTTCATCAGCATTTTGGCAGGAGGATTGAGCATCTTGGATGATTGCGCAATCTTGAGAGGGATGACGCAGTTCTTTCTGGCAGGAGTTCTGGATTGAGGTTTTGCAGGGGGATTTGTGCTGGGAGGTTGAGCAAGGGATCAGCCATTGCATATTGGAGGATTTTGGCTGAGTTTCAAGCAGAGTTGTGGTGGGTTCATTTCAGCAGTAGCGTAGAGCCTTGAGGGATTGCGTGGGTCCTCAAGGGGGCGATTTTCGGGGGTCGACCATTTCAGAAAAGCTTTCTGGGTTTTTCTGAGTAGATTTCGATTCCAAAGTTTCAACGTTTTCTGAGGAGGGGAACAACCCAAAATCCTCATTTGATTTCTAGCAGCAGTAGCAGCACGACAGTTCTCCAGCAGCTTGGACGCAGTTCAGAGAGAGGCCATTCCTTTGCTATTCTGAGTGTATTTCTTCACTTGCCTTGTGCAAGTCAAGGTGCCATCTTTCTGATCATCTCCTGTACTCATTCTATTACTCAGTATAATAAAATGGCTTAGCATTTCTCTCTGCATTTCTTGAGTATCTGCTTATGGTTATATTGTTATATGTTGCACTGTTGTTATTTTTATCTCTTTGAGCTTCCCGGCTACTATACCACTTGTGTGTTTTCTCCTATACTCTTAGACAGAGTCTGGAAAGGGCCAGGTAGCCTCCAGATTTCGTCCTCTTTTCAGAGGCGACATATCTGGTAAATGCCCTCCCAGTCCATCTCTGGTTGGAGCTTACTTGTGTTTGAGGAATATTCCTGATAAGGGATATTACAGTGGTATCAGAGCATAGATCTGGCTCAGCCTGTGGAGTTAGCAATCTATGACACCGAGGGAAAAGCCCTACATTTGTTACAGAGGTAGGAGATACAGAGACACTAGGCATAGGTTGGAGAACACATACGGAGAGAGAGACTATGTTCCGGTGGTGGATGCAGAACAGGAGGAGCCTGTGGTGGATGCAGAGCAGGAGGATCCGATGGCAGATGATGACGGGAAGAGATTTGCGGACATGCTCCTCAAATCAGTACAGGATTTGTTGAGGCAGATTGAGGTGATGGGGCAGAGATTCATGGCAGTAGAGGCTAGAGAACGTGAGAGCCCATGGGTTTTCCAGGGTGGTGAGGGATTGGGTGCATCCCACCATTTGCCAGAGCAGCGTGGCTGTGTGATACTACTGAGCAGGTGGCCTCACATGCCCCTACACGCTCTGCCATGCCCACTTTCTTAGCAGCAGACACAGGGGCCGGAGCTCAGCAGGAGGCAGAGCCTGGTCATATGGGCGATTATTTTGCAGAATACCAGGCTTATGGGTAGGAGTTCAGGGAGGCTCTCTCATTCAGAGACTTTGTTCAGCTCCAACAGGATAGTAGACCCCGCGACCATCATAGAGGGTACCGGCATTATCATGATGGTGACACCCACTGTGTAGCTAGTAGATTCCACTTGCCCACGTTTGATGGTTCATCAAACAGTTCGGCAAAGTCTTGGGTGGAGAAGCTGGACATTTACTTCCAGCGTAACCAGATGTCAGAGATGGAGGCCATCAAGGTGGCGACATTACATTTGGATGGTGAGGCCCACGATTGGTGGTTCCATGGAATGGTTACACTCAGACACTCCACAGTGACAACATATGCCGAGTTCACCAAGAGATTGATGGAGAGGTTTGACCGGAGGGACCCGGAATAGCACTTTGTGGAGCTGACGAGGCTCAAACAGACTAGGAGCCCAGAGACCTACATTTCAGATTTCTTGAGGGTTTCAGTGATGGTGCCAGATTTGTCCGCGGCACGGAGGATTTACATTAATGTTGAGGGGTTAGCAGAGCCACTTCGGGGTCTAGTCAGATCTGCTAGACCAACCACCCTTCAGGATGCTATTAGCAGGACCCGAGACTTACAGGATGTCTTACCCAGGACCCGGACACCTTACCCCCAGCGACAGGCTTTCCAGCCTAAGGGGAAGGATGTGAGGATTCCGCCTCCGAAGGGGAATCCAGGACAAGTACAGATTGATGATGATGCCAGGAGGGAGTTGAAGAAGAAGCGGTTGTGCTTCACCTGTCAGGAGCCGTGGGCACCGAGACATAGATGTGTTGCTGGCAAAGCACATTTTATTGAGGTCTTCTCCAAGAGCAGCGGGGAAGAGGATGAGGAGGATGATGTGGAGGCAGGAGGTAGTCATGTCGCGCAGGATCGTTTGCCACCTCCACCACCAGCAGTGGGTGGTGCAGCTTTTGCACCTGCCGGAGGAGCCCTTGCAGCATTGCGAGGAGTTCCCACGTATTTGACGCTGCACATACGGGGGACAGTACGTGGCCAACGAGTATCAGTTTTGGTTAACAGTGGGGCAACCCACAACTTCATCGATGCACAGATGGTTGAGCGGAGAGGTATACAGACAGAGAGCTTCGATGGGTTTTCAGTTTTGGTCCCAGGAGATCAGACCATGGTGTGTGCACGTTATGTACCAAAGTTATCCGTGACGATGGGCACTTACACATTGACTGACCACTTTTTCGTGGTTGATATTCAGGACACCAACATGATACTAGGTGTTCAGTGGCTCATCACTCTAGGGAAGGTCATGACAGATTGGAAGACCCTAGAGATGGAGTGGGATGATGAGAAGACAGGAAGGCATGAGAAGGTATGAGACAGCATACATATCCACCTCAGACCGTTTCGGCTCATCGGATGGAGGTAGTCTTCCGGAAGGGAGACATAGAGTGGGCAGTAGAGCTGTGTGCATCAGAGACAGGGACTACAGGGCAGACAGTGCACCCGGAGATACAGTCCATCCTTGATCGGTATGCCATAGTATTTGGGGAGATTCCGCCGGGACAGCCACCGGACCGGGGGTTTGAGCACACTATTGAGCTTGAGCAGGGCATACAAGCAGTGATTACTACCCCCTATAGGCATCCCAAGGCCTATCGGGATGAGATTGAGCGGGCCATTCAGGAGTTGCTGGCTCTTGGGCACATTCGGCTGAGCACGAGTCCTTTTGCTTCTTCCGTCGTGTTGGTGAAGAAGAAGGACGGCACCTTGAGGATGTGCATTGACTATAGGGCCCTGAACAAGAAGACCCTGAAGAACAGATACCCCATACCCAGGATCGATGAGTTGATGGATGAGTTGAGAGGAGCACGGTTCTTCTCAAAGATTGATTTGAGATCTGGGTGCCATCAGATTCGCATGAGGGAGCAGGACATTCCTAAGACCGCCTTCAGGTGTCACTATGGGCACTTTGAGTTTTTGGTGATGCCCTTCGGGCTAACCAACGCCCCAGCTACATTCCAGTCTTGCATGAATCACATCTTCCGTAGTCACTTAAGGAAGTTTGTGTTGGTGTTTTTTGATGATATCCTGATTTACAGCAGGACTTGGGAGGAGCATCTCCAGCACATTGAGACAGTATTGCGCATCTTGGAGGAGCAACAGTTCTATGCCAAGCTCTCCAAATGTGAGTTTGGGTTGACGAAGATGTTATACTTGGGAGACATCATAGGAGTGGACGGAGTGAGGGTCCATGAGGAGAAGATTAGGGCCATCAGAGATTGGCCGGAGCCGAGAAACGCGATGGAACTTCAAGGATTCATTGGCATTTGTACTTACTACCGGAAGTTCGTCAAGGGTTTCTCACAGCTTGCTGCACCCCTGACAGATTTGATGAGGAAGGGGGCATTCAGTTGGTCGGATACAGCGCAGCGAGCCTTTGACAAGCTCAAGGAGGTTATGAGCCGCTGCCTAGTGCTTGTGTTGCCGGATTTCACGCAGCCATTTGTTTTGGAGTGTGATGCGTCGGGAGAGGGAATCGGTGTAGTGTTGATGCAGGGAGGTCACCCTATAGCCTTTGAGAGCCGGAAGCTCCTTCCGCACGAGAGGTTGTATTCTATATACGACAAGGAGATGTTGGCCATCTTGCATGCATTGGCTAAGTACCGGTAGTATTTGGTGCGTAACAGGTTCAGGGTGAGGACTGATCACAACAGCCTCAAGTTCTTTTTGGAGCAAAAGCAGCTACAGGAGAGGTAGCAGAAGTGGATCAGCAAGATCCAAGCATATGACTTTGACATTGAGTATGTCAAGGGTAAGAACAACGTGGTAGCAGATGCCCTTTCACATAGGCCAGCCACGTTATCTCTTATGAGCTTGGACGCAGACTGGAGGGCTTGACTCTTAGTAGAGTACTCCAAGGATAGATTTGCATGTGAGGTTTTGGATGGGCAGGTGGCGGATGAAGGTACAGGGTGGTCAATGAGATCATCTACTACAGGGACTAGATCTTCTTGACTGAGGGGTCTCAGCGCAAGAAGAAGATACTTCAGGCGTCACATGA